>JBCJKH010027245.1:5121-38630 GCA_039877255.1 Loriculus beryllinus | reverse complement strand
TCTTTGTTCTGAATTTGGTTGCTTAACCTAAGCTGCTAGTGCCACCTTAGACACTGCAGGGTATCCATAATACAAGCCCCCAAGGCACTGTAGCTTTCCCAATAGACTTCAACTACATATGCAGGGCTGGATACGGGGATGCTTTATGAGGCCATATGTGTCTTAAAATGTCTCTAGATATGTATGCTCTGGCACCTGAATCATTCACAAGTTGTCTTTAGCTTAAAAAATGACCCTTCCTATTCATTTGTTGCTATATAGCTTTTCCACTTGAATTTGGCATTAATAGGTCACTTGTGAAGGTGACCTGTGAAAGTGGCAGACACATGTCATTAGAAGTTTTGAAGTCATGCAGTGCCACTGCAAACACCACTCCAGCACCACTTTTTAAGCACCATTAAAACGTTTCACACACAATATCTAAAAATATGTTAACAGTATAGGGTACTGTAAACTACTACATACTATACTTTGCCACTTTGGCTGTCTTCCAGATTTCCTTAACAACCTTGTCCATGTCTCTAACATCTGCTCTCTATTACCTAGTCACAACTACCTATAACTCCACATCTTGTGAAATGTAATCGTTTGACTCCTATACCTAGCCCATCTTTCACTACTTATTTCTTAATCTGCCACACAGTGTTTTGCTGGACAATCCAATTCAATGGCATCCGCACAGAAAAAATTAGCTCTCACCACAGAAATACCAGTCATTTTGCTGTGAAAACTACATTAAACTAATCACAAAATAGCACTTGTTGGATTTTTTCCTCAACTCCCCTGTTCTACACTTATTTTAGAAACTACCTTTTTAGATAGATTATTTTTTCTTTGTTCAAATACTTCTCTCCTCTTCTGTTAAATTTAAGAAGTTTACAAAATAGATGATCATTGTTCAGGTACTTACAGAACTCAATAGCTTCTTCCAGGCCATAAACTTGGCAATACCTCTGACAAACTGCAAGAACTCTGTACACTGCAGTCATTTCATTCTCTCATACCATGGCAATTTACTCTTGAACTTTCTAAAATAAAATGCACCAACCAAGCTGCATAGCTACTAAGCAACATTAAAAGGTTTAACCCAACAGAGAAAAAGAAGCTAACAACAAAAGGACTCAAAGCCCTACTCCCAACCCTTCCTCCCTTCCATCTTTATCCCTAACTTGTGATGATTGTTAAGGATTACTTCAAAAGCTCTGGTAACTTCAGTGCTGCAGTCAGCATAGGCAGGTTTTGAAGCAGTGTCTTGCCACCCCAAACCACTGAAAATAATCACCTTGTTACAAAAGACCCTGAAAGCAATTTCAAACTTTGCTGAGGCAGTTGCTGGAAAAGACGTGTGTGTGATACGATAAAAACAGGGCAGCAGAGGTGAGTGCATACATCTCCCTGGAAAAGTGGGCTGGCGAAACAGATAAAAAAAGATGCTGCATTAAAACACGGTTGTCTAAAATACTGCTGTCAAAGCCCCTATATGAAATATATTTTCACCTACTTAACATGCTCATACCATTCATGCCACAGAAGTCAGTTTAAAATGCCAGAACAGCTCTGAGCTAAAAGCAACCAGATTCATAATACACCAGAACACTACCACTGTTATCTAGAAACACCTCTCTGAGCCACATTCTCTTTTCAGTAAGAGGGGATAATCATATACCTCTTTTTTTGCTCCGAAGTGTCTTCCCAGTTTCTAAGTTGAGGGGACTGCCTCAACAGCCTGCTGCATACACACACCCCCGTTACAACCTGCATTCTAACACTCCCAACTCCCTGTTTCCATCGTTCCCTTCTCTCACTCTCTTCTTCCTTCTCCTTCTCCTTTTCTCCTCCTTCTCCTTCTCTCCTTCTCCTTCTCTCCTTCCCCTTCTCTCCCTCTCCTTCTCTCCTTCTCCTTCTCTCCCTCTCCTTTTTCTCCTTTTTCTCCTTTTTTATCTCCTTTTTCTTCTCCTTTTTCTTCTCCTTTTTCTTCTCCTTTTTCTCCTTTTTTTTCCTCCTCTTTCTCCTTTTTTTTCTCCTTTTTCTTCTCCTTTTTCTCCTTTTTCTTCTCCTTTTCTCCTTCTCTCCCTTCACAGGACACAGATGCCTTAACCCTATTACTTGGGGTAGACACAAAAACCCACCCGAGCTGAGGGCGGCCCGGAGGTGCAATGAACACCCCTCCTGCTGCCCTCTGCTCCCCCTAACCGCCAACAGACCGCCATTCACCTCACCGCGCCCCGCCACGACGCTCAACCCGCGCCAACGGCCTTGGCCCCGCCCCAACGGCTCTGCGCGCGCCACCCGGCCGGCCCAACGTCTGCCTTCCGCCGCGGTACTGACCGGCAGGCGGCGCCTCTCGTTCTCCGTTTGTACCCTGACGGGGAGTTTACAGAGGGGAGCTGGACCTCTTCATGCACCCGCTGACAGCCGACCTGCTGCCTCTTCGACGGAGTTTGTTCCTTTGCACCGTGTGATAAACAGCTCTTGTTCTGCAGCGTGTTTGCAAACGAGAGAGCTGTCTCCTAAACACAATTCGCGTGAAGATCTGACTCCGCAATGGGCATTGTGCAGCGCCGTGTTTGCTTGGGTTAATGTGGAGCGTGATGCTAGGCCAAAGGAAATTTTAAACCCGAATTACTTAGCAAAGTTTCACACTGCTGCAGTAACTCCTCATGTTAGCTGTCACTTGAATCACTTCAGAAATTATAAATTGGTCTTTTACAGACAGCACGTTTCCATATTCTGACTGTCCGTTTGCCTTCAGCTGTTACCTGTAAGTAAATTCAGTTAATAGTAATTTCTATTTTTAAGTTGCTTTACTAGTTTATTCAATTTTAATGGAAGTACTGAGCAGAGTTAACGTAATTCACATTTATGCATTATTAACCAAACTTGTCAGAACTCTAATTGAATCCGTAAACTGTAATTTTATACAAACAATAAACAATATTATGTAAAGACAAAACTCTTCAAAAATAACCTGCTTACAAGGCACTACTTCCCACTACTACTCCATACCATGCAGTATGAAATTAGCAGCATGGAAGCTTAACTGCAAAATTAATCATATCACCATGAGTGTCAGAAAGAAAACAGCAGTGCCTGCAGTTCCTGAACCCATGTTTAAATCTTCCAGGGATCCACACAAAGAAAAGACAAATCTCAATACTTCCATTGCTTTAAGTTTATTTCTTAAAACTATCTTTTGGAATTTTCACCAGGAATATTTTTCTTAAGTACGAAACACAAGCTATAAAGGTGAGAATAACCAAAGATCAAAAATTATTACAATATCATGAATATCACAAGGTTCTCAATTCAACAAAAGCACCTTACCACTGTGTTTCTCCACATGCAGCTGGCCCGCGACATAGATCATCAATATAGACCTATAACAAACTTTGAACAGACTGCTAATATTGTATACCATAGATTTCTGCACCAGCAAAATGCTAACAGTAGATGTGTAATTAGTAGATATTCTAATATTGTACAACATGTATATGTAGAAGCTTAATTTGAAACGAGGAGGACACTGAGTTGAAAGACTTGTAGTAAACTGACTTCAAAGGATAATCAAAGTTGCATCTGTTCTGTGACTCAGTTTTAGCTTTTCTACATTCAAGGTTTTGTAATTCAAAATATACGAAGTATTTTACTTTATATGTGTAAAGAATTGCAAAAGTTTATTGGTACAGTCTACCACTGAGGCTTAACAGGAATTAAAGTGGTAGTTTACCCAAAATAATTGCAACCTGCCAATACTACAAATAGATTTTATGTTTAGGCAAAAATGTGGTTAAGCAAGTCATTGATCAACAGGGAGATTTTCTGATGTTTTAATACACAATTTGTGTCAGGTGCATTAATTCACTCACATTCTTCAAGGGAGATGTAAAATTTACTCTTGAATATTTGAAATTACATATAGGCACAAAGTTCCACTTACACGGCTTTTTTCTTGTTAACTCAGGCAGAATCTAAGCTAATTTTTCTGTTGCAAGCATCACAGATACAACGTATTAGTATTTCTATCAGGAATAAATTTTGAAACTATTGCATTTGTGAAGCTGACAGAGATTGATTAAGAAGCCACAGAGGAAATGTGGGGTGGATTAGGCATTACTGAATGAAAGTTGCACTTGAGGTCAAAAGAGGCAAGAAAACAGAAGCATTGAAATGCTCGGGGCTGAGTCCCGTATTTCTAAAGAAGACAGTAACAATATAAAGATTATTTAATGCTGAGGAATACATCTGAAGCTGATTATAACTTGCACAGTTTTTCTACTGGTCAGTTAAACTGTCCATACTCCTAATAAAAATTCTGCAGTATGTGTCATCTTCACTTACAGAAGTTAGATGTGAAAAAAATATGGGCAAAGCTATCTAGTACCATTATTTTATCTAAGTCCTAAACCAGAATTTTGTTATCTATTCCAGAGTCCAGCTCTTCCTAGTTTTAAGTAATAAAGTAATAAATTGAGAAATAAAACTTTTAAGATTCTTTTGGGAGATAAATTTACTTTCCTAAATGTACCTATCCAGTTGGAAATGTCATCTGTGACCTGTGTTCTTTCTTGACCAGTTACCTCTTCATTAAAAGCCCATGAGATATACCAAAGCTTTTTTTAGTGTTTACTTCACCTGTAGTAGTGCCATGAAGAAAAATTCTAGGCACTGATGGTTTTCATTTAGTTTGAATTTCCAAAGCAGGTGTATTATAATGGCATTTTCAGTTTAGGCAAACTTTCTAAATACCACAATCCTGGAGGCTGTCAGCTGTAATTCTTATTCCCACTTAAAAACAGGTGCCATATGTTCAAAAATTCTAGCTCTATAAAACAATACATTAATAAAGCAATGTTATATGGATGAATTCTGATAATGAACCAATTCTTTGACAATATTATTGTATGCACATTAACCATATATATGCATAAACTTAGCTAATTTTAGCCTATGACATACCAAATGCTTTAGTAGGCTGTTAGTCTCATTACTAGTCATCTTAAGGGCTGCTCAGTGGCTACTGGAAAGTATTTCTGAAGAATTTCTCACACTATTCTGAAGTAGCTGAGCTTACCCTTGCCCACCGTGGACAAGGATCTCCCTCTCTGATGTTTGTAAAAGATGACCTGAGCAGCTGGCTGCAGCATCTAAAAGCCAAGTTCTTATTTGAATGCTGTGGAAGGTCTATCCTACTCAAACTACCCAAGACCATTTTTCATTTTATCTCTCTCCCCTTACATTGCTTCGGCCCCTTAAGGTAGCCAAATATCTCAGACTTTAAGGTCTTTAAAATAAGATTATGTAGAGTAGGGCCATGCTTTATTAATTAAACACCTGTACATGCAGAGGCTCTCCAGTACTTGCAGCAGACCTTATTACATTTCAGGAATTTCAGAGTTTTACTTCAGGCTTGTATCTCAAGGTTTTAATGACTTCTTAGATATTGAGCTTCCCTATCTCAGTAATTTAACACCACAATGCTATTTTAGTTGAGGCTTTCTTTAGAATATTTTTAGTGATTGCTGTTGTAGTAAGATCACCTTCTGTCTTGGGAGCACAGTAGCTTCATAGTGAAGTGCTAGAATTCAAATAGCACGCAGCAAATTATAACATTCCCCCCTAATCCCTTTTTGATCACTGCTCATCTTCAAAGATTATTATGTGAAAGTGCTTAAACCTGTTCTTTCTGCATGTGGTACCTGCAAACACATCCTATTGGCTCTTTTACTTGCAGCTTGCACAAGGAACACTGGAGGTCACTCTAGCATTGCTCAAGTAACAATTTTCTCTAAACAGAGAAAGACACCAAGTTTTTTAAGACTTAACTTGAATTCAGTTGGTTAAATATAACACTTTGTGCGTCATTTATACAAGTCAGACAACTCTCATGATTTATTATGTTTTACTGAACTTGCACATTTAAGTCTAGTCCTAGATCCTGTCAACACAAAATAAAAGCACCTATCATTTAAAGAAAATAATAAGTTTCTTCTTAGTCCTCCTAGGAAATAAAGACTCCTAAATTAAAAATATAGAAGTTGGACATTGCAAATAGTGATAAAAAAGGAACACTGAGTCTGCTTCCAGTTTTCAATGGTGCAGAGTACTGCAAGTATGTTCTGCATGTTTCTTTACAATTCTTTGTTCCTTGTAAGCTGGCAAAAGCCTATGGACTTAGAATGGTTAGGGTATAGGGCTTCACCTTTCAACGAAAGCCTGAGGGAGAACAACTGAACTCAAGTGTTCCCTCAAGCTCCATATCCAAACCCTCAGACCACAGTCATAGCTGTTTCTGTGTTAGGAAGATGCGGGGAAGCGGGTGAACAACCGAAGAACAACAGCTATGGTTCGGTCTCTTCAGGAACAGTTAGAACAAATACCTTACCTGAAGGGTATTACCAAATCTGAACTTCCATGTGTTGTTACAATTTGGTTTCCTTTGGCTTTGAGTACTAAAAAGTTCTTGCATTCTGTAAGATTTTCCTAAACCAAACTACCTGTATGGATTTCAAGTAGTCTCTTTCCTGTAGAGAAAATAAATCTGCAGCAGATGTATTAATGTAGAAGAGCTTTGCTTCTTGTATCCAAATCAATTTACAAATAAAAATTAAAAAAGCAGCAACTTGGACTAAAAGTCCCAACAAGTCTTTTCTGGCTTTTACATTGAGAAACACTTGTTTCTCCACCAGCAGACATGATCTCAGACTGTCTCCACCTCTATATCTGTTCTTTAAGAAGTCCCCTGTGGCTACAATTTGGTATACTGAAGGCACTACTTTTCCTCACCCTGCTCTTCACACACTTGCTATTTACATTATCATAAAAATTTGGTATAATCATGCTTTTTGTCTTCATATATATGAAACTAGGTACACTATGGGATAAAGACAGCATTTACCAAGCATAATGCAGTTTATGAGATCCTTACCCAAACACACAAAACTCATTGAATATTGGCAAAACTGTCCAAATCACTCTTAAGCACATTAACTAACCACAGTTTAAACAAAGATTATTATGACACTATACTATTGAGTTGGACTGGGGGACATAAAGCAGGATAGTAACGACCATTTTGTATGTTAATGTGTTTAAGGTGTTCCTTATTACCTAAAACACAGCAAAGAGCAAAAATGTAAGTTTGATTTTTACTCTTTCTTTTTTACTATCCCAAATAGTACAGAAGGACATACGGGAGAGAAAGAAGAAATACACAGATAATAGAAACAGTAGCATTGAACCCTACACACTGAAGTGAACAACAAATCACTAATATGTAGTATCAATTTTTCTGTGTCAATCCAGCCTTTGACTGTCTACTTTAGAGAAATGATTAAAGGTCTGTTACCACAACAGGCCTGAATACATACAAGGGACCATCCATGTTCCTACACAGTGGTCCATAAAAACTGCTGTCATTCTCATTTCTCATTGAAACTAATGATAAATTCACAACTGTTTTCCTAACTCAGAACTGAACAGCCACAGCTGTCTGACAATGACCACAAACTGACCTAACTCCCAATTGTTAATGGGCAATTAAAGATGAGGAACCAAACCCTTTTTTAAAAGCTGTAACAACTTACATGGTAAAGAGAATTTGATAAATGTGGGAGTACAATAAAACAGCTGAATCATAGAATCACAGAACGGTTCAGGTTGGAATGAACCTTTAAAGCTCATCCAGTTCCAACCCCCATGCCACATGCAGGGACACCTTTCACTAGACCAGGTTGCTCAAAGCCTCATCCAAACAGGCATTAAACACTTGCAGGGATGGGGCCTCCACAACTTCTCTGTTGTCTCCCCATCCTCATAGGAAAGAACTACTTCCTGACACCTAATTTAAATCTGTCTCTTTCAGCTTACAGCCATTCTCCCTTGTCCTAGTGCACATGCCTTTGTAAAATGTCCCTCTCCAGATTTCCTGGCAGCACCTTTAGGTACCAGAAGCTGCTATAAGGTCTCCCCAGAGCCTTCTCCAGGGTGAACAATCCCAACTCTCTCAGCCTATCTTCAGATAAGAGCTGCTCCAGCATGCTGATCATCTTTGTGGCCCTCCTCTGGACTCACTCAAGTAGGTCCATGTCCCTATTGTTGGGGAACTGAGTTCTTTTAAAATTACAGAAACACCTTGTGCTTTCTATGTCTGTCTGTCCTCTATATTCCCCAGGTTAGGTTGGAGAGAAAAGTCCTAAAAGATTAATTTTATAAGACTGTTTTGAGATCCTTATTAATCCAGCAATACTTCTAGTGCTGAGGAAAGTCAAGGAATTATTAGAGTACTTCTTAATTAGCAACCCATACAGAGGAAAACAAAACAAAACAAACAACCCACCCAGAATACAGAAATGGGGTGGATGGCTGGGAAAAGAAGCACAATCATCAACATATCCCCGCAACTATTAAATAAAGCGTTAACAAAAACTGACTATAGAAAGGGAAATAGGGTAAAATTCCTAGCATAAGCATGCCCAGCAAACTGAAGGAATGAAAAGGGAAATTATTTGTATCCATTGCAGCATGAAAAGGGAAATTATTTGTATCCATTGCAGCATAAAGTCAAGTAAGATTTAATTTTCATTGAAAACCCTAACAGCATATAAAGTGACATTTATTTTTTCCTGAACTGAAAACCTGCATGGGTAATTCAGTCAAGTTATGACCTACTCTAGAAAAAGCACAGTGAACTGCACGGGGTGTCTTCTCAACAGCGAGAACTGATGTCTATAGCGGCGAAAAATCACTGTATGAAAGCCGGCGCTAATTTCAGCTGTCTATAGCCTCACGGTGCTGAGCAGAACGGAATTCTTTTAACTGGGGAGAAAGAAAGGAAATTCAAAAGGTGTCAGTGGTTGCTAACACGTCTGCTTCCCCACGCTCAAACAGTACTCTGGCATCCACGGGCTCGCAATCCCGCAGTACCCTCTAGACGGGAACGGCTGAGGTGCGGTGAACAGCAACACTCGGCGACGCCACCACAACTACGAGGCCGCCATTACGGCGGGCAGGGCGAGCAGCAGCGGGACGCGGCGGTGCCCATTGGCTCCTCGCAGGGTTGGAGGCAGAACTTCCGCCGCCGGAACACCGGGTAAGGATTTCAGCCCAGAGCAGTTGATACCAACAGCAGCGATGGCCGAGTGGTTAAGGCGTTGGACTTGAAATCCAATGGGGTCTCCCCGCGCAGGTTCGAACCCTGCTCGCTGCGGCCCCGTGGGGGTTAGCGTTTTTTCACGTTTTGTGAAGGTATTTGTCGTGTCTTCTTTCACTGCCAAACATGCTTCTGCTCCAAGAAGAAAGAATATGGGGTATTTATCCGATTGCGACTCATTAGGCTACACCTATGCACTCCTCCTCTGCTTTTGTAAAGAAATAAAAGTAACATCAAAGCAGCAATAGGTCCCACCCACCCCTCTAATCTGGAACAGATGAGAGAAAATGTGTAACACAGTTTTAGGTAACATCCCAAATTAATAAAAAGAATTAAAAGAATCAAAATACTAAATACAGTGGGCAAGCTTTGCACTAAGTCCTTCTTTTTCACTGCATCACTGAAGAAGTTGCCAGATCTTTTACTTGACCATTCAGTCTTATTTCCAAAAGTCATTTCACTGCTTCAGCAGATCTGAAGACAAAGCACCAACCCGATAAATATTTATTAGGAAGTTTGCAATTTCAAAATGTCTTTTTCACTGGAGCTTTATGGGAATGGAAATGTCAAATGACTGGCACCAAAATACGTGGTTATTTTGAATTTTATGTTGAAAATCAGGCTGTTGGAAAAGCAACAAAAATCTCCTCTAAGGATGTATTTGCACTCAATGAACCTTTTCTCCTTGAAACTGATGTTCCTTAAAATTCACAGTTGAAAAATAAAAAAGCAGCCACAAAAATAAGCAAACAAAAAAGTTATTTTCCACCCTCAGCCTTCAGCAAGATTTATTAAAATGTTTCCATGAAAGCACTAAAGACTCATATGGTTTTAATTGCAATAATTCTTTGTAATTCTAGAAGAAAGCAAGGACTGCTAAAAGGCCAGCCAAAGCTACATATGCATCAGTAGCACTAGTGTTTGGAGTTCAGTGCTCTCCTCTTGACACCTATTATTTTCATCTCCATTTTATAAGAGTTAAAGTAGTACTGTCCTGATCTGCTTCCCTTTTTAAACCTCAGGTATAACACTGAGAAAGAGCAAGGCAGTAATGACTCTGGTGCTGGAGTACAGACCCCGAAAGGTACATTTGGGCTTAACCCATGTTGAGCCCATATGTACCAACATGTACCATCTCTGCCCCTCAGTGCAATTTTCCTCCCCTAACCTGGCTCAATCCCACTGCACAGGACTGGTAGGGATCAAGGTGCCTCCAGACAGCTAAACAAAGAGATGCTCAAGATGTCAAGTTCCCTTGCACCATCAGCTATCCACACTAAAGGAAGCAGCCTAGTCCTTTGGCAGTGGCAGGCCAAGGATGGACATGGGAATCCTGGGAAGACTCAGATCCTTTGAAAGCAAGGACTGCAAGTAGCAGAAAGCACCAAAAGCACCCAGGCCCAACCATCTGAAACAGCCTCACACTCCTCTGGAGCTTTTTGCGCATCCTCCTGCCCCACCTGATCCCATCAATATTATACACACAAAGTTGCTTATGAGGAGAAGCTGACAGTTCTCCTATTGGGAGCTCCATGGAAATTACTGCCAGTGAAGGACCAGCTCTGACAATCCTGGCAAAATAAATGTAGTTTCTATAAAGATTAATGCCTGATCGTCAAACTGCATCTCCCTAGGAAAGATGTTTCCCTTTGGTGCCAAGAGTCCTTTGATATTTTTGGAGAAACAGGTTTAACAAAGTAACAAGCAAATAACTTTGTCCAAAGCCCATCAAGACTGGAAACCTAACAAACACTGGCAGCAAATTTCTTCTAGAAGTAACGCCTCTTCCTTACTGCTGCACCAGAAGAAGGGAACAAGAGCAAACCACTGTGAGGATAGAATCAAGAGGAAAGAAAATTTGTTTTCTCCAGCATCCATCAGCTGTGACAGGTTAGGATATCCATCAGAGACATAAAATGTGCAAAAGTTCCCAGAATGTATTGTGCACTATCATAATGACGCAGACACAAGCCTTTCAAAGCTGGGACAAAAAGAATACATGAAGAGCCTCATTTTCATTAACATGGGCAGAGGAAAAGACTAATAACTGAAGGTGAAAGAACAAATATACGCAGTGTCTCCCATTACGAGGGAGGCTTGGTACCTCTTGTAACAGCAGGATGAGTACGTACCTGGGCTGCAATAAAAATACCCAGCATAAACTAACTGATAAATATCACCTACTCTGACAATGACAGAGGCTGACTTACTGAACTGCTTTATCTTTTGCTATGTAATTTTATCAGCCTCACAACAGCTTCATTGCTTACCTTCCCAGTAGTCCTGTCTCTCATTTCAGATATGAAACTGTAAGATAGCAATGTTCATGCTCAGGAAATTAAAAGTGCTCGCTATCTGTTTTAATCATCAGGATACTTGCTTCTACTACAGAACATATATACTGCCTTTATTTCCCCCTGTCCTCCACCCCCATTCAAAGAGGAAAACAAGCATTCAGGAAATGACCTTACCTATCATTAAGCATTATTCAGCCTGAGATTTTAAGTCGTATACTATCTGTATTCATCATCAAAACTTCAAACTCTTATATTGCCACTTGGGAAACATTGGCAAAATACTGGAAAATAAAAAGCTTGCGTAGAACTAGAACATTCTCAATCCTGCATTTTCAGCGTTTGCACAAGAATAGACAAGACAGCAGTAAAAGATACTGATTTTATACAATTCAAGAACACCCCCTCCCCTCGAGCTGCTCTGTTTCATTGCAAACAGCTGGCTAAATAGTTGCTTATTTTTTAATATTACAAAATTGATTAACACAGCTTCAGAGACCTAGAAACAGTATTAAACAACATGCCCTATTCTTTGTATTTTATTATTATCATCTACCTGTACCCCCATCTGCTACCTCATAACTTCCAGCTGAAATACCCTTAGCTCTCACAAGTCCAGTTACAGCCAAGTTTAATCATTACTTTTGACCAGACTTCAGAGGAACTAGGCACACCTCACAGGTCTGCTTATTTTCATACCAATCTATGCCAAGGCATTTGGAGCTACAGCTAACAAAGCACTCAAGCATGTTAATGCTCAGTCCCTGTGTAGTGAAAGCACACTCAAGTCACCCTCCTCAGGTACCCAGAAGGCTCAGGACCGTTTGCTACCTAGTTAAACAACTCAGAAGTGCTAAAAAAGAAAATGGGACCTTACCATTCCTTACAGGTAGCAGCCTTCTTTCTCCAACTTTAGATACTTCTAATACATAGCATCTGCTTTTTTGCTGTTGTTCCCTGCCCCACAACTGTCCCTTTGCAGCTGTCTCCATTTTGCAAAGAAAGTTAAATTTTCTGTTGCCACTGAAAAGCTGTGTGTACCCAACTCTTGCCTCTTAATCACATCTTCACAGAGCTTTAGATATCCACCTTACAACCCCTGCTTCAATTAGTATTTAAGCATATTAAGCATGTTATGTGCTTACCAATGCAGAGGCCAAGGCACATGTTATTGTGGATAATGGCACATTTGCTGGATCTTTTTATGCTACTTGCAAAAATCTTCTAAAAATACTATGTATTTAAAATAAAATAATAATAATAAAAATTAAAAAAACACAGTTCATACTTGGGAGGTAGACCCTGAATCATCTTACAGACTGATTTGTCAGCTTATTTCTTGTGTTTCTAATGTGAGGGAGAACTGGGCTTCCCACTTACTCCAATTAAATGTTCCTACTCTCCAACAGGTCAGGTCTCACCAATGTTTTCCCAAAGGCAAAACAGGCTGCATAACTTCCTCTTGCTTTCCAGTGCCTCTGGGTTTGCTCTGCTAGGAATAGGTTAATTCAACTCTGTTTGAGAAATACAGAAAATTGGACCACTTCAAGTTAAATACAAACATAAATAGAAAAAAAAAAAAAGGCTGTACTGGTGCACTAGAGCATCAGTTAACAATCTGCCCTTTCACCAGGGCAAATACCTGTTAGAGATCAGTACTCGCATTTTTGTATTGCAAAATGTAGGTTTTGTTACCAGTTTTTCCTGGGCTAAGAGTCTTCCAAATATCTGCAATTATTCAGGATATCTAAAGGTGTTTTGCCGAAACAAACCATGTTATAATTGGCTAATAATGACATCAGTTCTAATGACATGAAAAATGAGTTTGCTCCTTAAAGGTCTATTGTATACTCACTTCTCATGGGAAACCAGCTGGTTAGGCGCTAACCCATCTGTCCAACTACCCCCTTTTACCATTACAAGCAAGTGAAATTGAGAGAGGAGAATCTGAGCTGCCATCTGATTTAAAGAAATCCAGCTGGTTGCATTTCCATCTTTTTGTTAAAGAAAAATTCTATCCTATTACTTTGTATCCTTCACATGAACTAGAGTTACTACTGTTTGATATTCCTTACAGTCCCTCCCTATAAAATGGATTGAAATAAATGAAATTTGTAAGTGAAATAAATTGAAAAAAAATACCTTTATATAAAGAAGTATATGCACTAGAAGACAATTTGTAATTCCATTTAGCAGATGTTACAGAGAATTATTAATCTAATCTCTATAACATTTTCAGCTGCAAAATATGCAAGGGAAAAACAGGTAGGATGAAATAAAAGATTTTGGATAAGCAGGATGACGTGCTGTAAAAACAGCTATTGCTACTGATGCCATCAAATGTAGGATTGATGTATTTTTATCAGCACAACACTAGTACTTTGAACTTTTAAAGTGGTACAAACACAACTAGCAGGAGCACTGGTATCATCCCCAGTAAAGAAAACTGGCACTAGGATAAATATTCTAAGTAGGTTAATGTTGCACATATTATCAGGACTCCATTGGCAGGCATTTGTGTTACAACTTATAGCAAATAGACACCACACAGGAGATGGTCAGGAGGTCACTCCACACATCATATCCTCACACAATAGACCCAAACATACCACTTCAGAGCAGGGAGAGACAGACACCATAATATTGTTTCCATACTGGGAACAGACTGGAATTTTCAGATGAGACTTTCCATGGAGATGCTGAAGATTAATAACTGGACTCCCTTAAGCTTTTACCCACTGAGGGTACAAGTAAGAAATGCAAAAGGGATCTCTGTGGTGGGCAGAGGATTTTAATTTAACAAAAAAACAAGAACAACCCCTTTTTTGTATGCATGCGGTTTTATTTGTTGCTGATGGAATTACTTGCCTGCACAAAAACACAGTGTCAATACCTGACACATTATCTGGGTTTACAAAGAAGAAAATAAACAATGTAGAATATGAAAAGTTGTCCAAAATATGGAAAACACATTAATGCTGACTAGCCTGATTCTTCATTCTTCACCATACAAAACCTTGATAAGACCCTGTCTACCCAGCCAGAGCCAGGAGGGAAAGTACTATTAAGCCACAGTGTGAGAAACGGTCTCTAGGTTCAGGCAGGCCAATGCTGGCACACACACCAGGGGTATTAGCTGTTCACCAACTAATCTTAAGGAGAAAGTTGCTAACTGGAGAACTGAAGTTCAGAAACAGCCTTCCACAATAAATAGCTGGTGCAAAAAGTATACTTGCTTAACAAATTAGAAAGATAAGGGATTTACAGGAGTGCTTGACCTATCACGGTGACCTTCTTGAATCATAAGAACCTTCTTGTTTAACTCATACCGTAAGATCACAATTCTCCAACAGATTGAGTTTGTAATAGTATTAGGCATGTGTGCATTATAAATCACTACAGGAAGAACAATGCAATGGAGAAGTGAACCAGAATACATAGTTTAGAAATAAGCACAGTTTTGTTTAAAGCTCATTGTCATATGGCTTTTGGAAGATAATCAATTAATAGTATGATTTGCTGGAGTCTAACGTTGACTTTTGATTCTACCAAGAGTATGTTCTTTATAACATCATAGTATTAAGAAAAATATTATTCGCTACACACTATTTAAGAGTACAAGAAATAATATATAGGATGTTGCATAACGTCACAAAATTACTTTATTTTAATACTGAAAAGGTCTTTCCTTTTTTAAGTTTGCTCATTAAACAAAAAAAACCTCCACATGTAACGCTCATATTATGTGTGTGAGCAAACCAGTACTGAAACATTTATTCAATGTTCACATCACAATGCATGAATACAAAATACAAATAATTTATAACTGCTGAAAAAAACAATACTGAATTGTTGAACGGATGATCTTACGCGTACTTTTAGATCTCATAGTTTCTGAACTTCCTCAGAAGTTCTGATGGAGCATCCCCTGACCAGCGGAAACGCAAGTGCCAGTAATTTGCCTCTGAAAATCCTGAGGTAAAAAGAGAAAGATACGTACATTATTATAAACATGTATAGAACTAAGTTGTCTGAAGTAATACTCTATAATCTTACCAAGAAAAAAGTAAAAGAATAGTTACTTCCAGGGCTCTTGCCTAGCAGGGACAACCTGTATTCCTGGCACCACCTAAACAAGAACTCAAGCAAACACCAATCTTCAAGATATATATCAGCTGGAAAGCATCTAAAGGAGAACATCAAAAATAATGGCTATCCAGAAAAAGAGGACTGACAAAGAAAAACTGAACAAATTGCATTTGCTTAGTCTAAAGAAAAAGGGAGAGTGCCATGTTGAATCTCCAAGTACATGAAAGGCAGTAGTGAGGACAGAAGCCATAGATGGCTCTTTCTTTTTTTTTTTTTCAGACTCTTTGCAAACTTTTTATGATCTATGGCCTCTCAATGCTAAAATGTGATCTTTCTATATCAAGAAGCTGAAACCTTTCACCAGACTTTGTGTTACAATCTCTCACTGTGTACTGTAGTCCATAAGTCTTACAAACAAGCAGATAGGAACCGAAAATATCCCAGTTTAATAGTGGAATCCTATACACAAAATTTTCCTGGACTAAGACAAAACCATTACCAATGTCCTCACAACAACTATGAACAGTGAAGGGCATATAGGCCCTGTCAAATCTCTTTTAATATTAACATTTATTAATATAAATATATGCCTATTGGATAAATTAAGTAGGCATTTGATGAGTTTGGTATTTTTACCATTCAGATCTCTGGAAATTAAACTAGAACTTAAAAAACATTATCAGAAAGAACATGCCTGCAAAGAAAGATCGCCATTACAAGGAACAAGATGACGGTTTATTTACTGTGAAATCTTATTGATCTACAAAGGACATAGTGACAATTTCATTACCAAAAAAGAGCCAATAGTATAATGTTATAAAGCGTATTTTTAAAATATAAAATTTTCAGTTGTGCCTCACATATATTTGTGCAATTTTCTTATCTATTTTCTGTATTCCACCAATGTTTGGGATTCAGTCAGGTTTAGCTATCCTCATAGTTCAACGTAATTTCCTGTTTGATCAAGCTGGGAAGAAATTACATAACTTTATTTAATAACAGCTCTCTGATAACATAAGCCTAAGGTTATAAAACCCCTGAAGAATCAAGCAGAACAGAGGGTGGCCATTGTGGTAAGTAAACTTTGATTCAAGCACACAAACCTAAGCAGCAGACAGGAAATGGTCAAATGACAGCTTTTAAAATACACATTTATTCTGCTGCATGCACTACTTAAAAACAAACTGTTCAAATACAAAAGAAACCTTCAGCTCTTAATTTTTAGTCCTCATTAACTCATCAGATGCAAACTGTGCAGAAATACTGAATCATGCATAAAAAAAAGTAAATACCTAAACAGTTTTTGAAGTTATTTTAAATAAAATCACTTTTTTGATTTTGATATAGCAGTAAGACTGAGCTTTCCATTTTGGTTTAAGAAGAATCTTTTTCTCCTCCAGTTTTGGAGTTTACTAGCAATCAAGCAAACAAACATGGGGTAGGGAGGAAGAAAGGTCTGAAAGCTTCAAAGTTAAATAATAAACAACATAAAACCCAAACCCACATTAAAAAAGCAACCAATTAAACATATTATTCTGGAGAAGAATTCTCATGACAAAGCCTGCTTTTAGGGCCAATTCCTGGATAATGCAGTTTTCTGTAACTTCTGGTTTCACTTACTTGGGGAGTCTGGATTCTTTGAAGACTGTGGTTTTCCATCAGGAATTGCAACATCATCTTGCTCCCTGTTCCCATCTGACAGTCCTTCTTCATTGTTTTCAGTCTTCTGGGTCCAAATCTCACTAGTTATGTTGCTGCTGCTATTCGAGTCAGGAGCTTCCAGCATTTGGTCCTTCTTATTCTGGACAGCCCAATGCATTGACTAAAGAAATACAAAAATTACAAGTAAAGAATGAACTACTACACTTTAAAAGATTTTTAGTGAACTACTCTTTTCTTTTTTACATTGTTGTAATGAATGGTCAAACAACGCATGTATTACAGAGAAACTTGCAGGTCAATAGGACAGAGGAAAGCACAGCTAATTACAGAAATAGCACTTGAGAGGACAATTTATGTCAGGGGATGAAGAACAAAGTACAAGTGCACCAAGTAATTCTAAGGGTGTTTTGATCAGTCTCTTCTCTCATGTCTTCAGACACTTTTTAAAGAGGGCTTGAGTGACTTAGAAATGTCTGTTTTCAAAGCTGTCTTTGATCTTAAGGTGCGTTTTGAAAACAAGATGATTTGGAAAGACTTACTATTGAAGTCTGTGGAATTACTTCTATTTGGAACTGAACTAAGCTTGACAGGATATTTCAAGCAAACATTTAAACTTAGGCATAATGCTTTAGTTGAAGAGGCTCTCAAGCTTCTCTTGTAAGCAGAACTGAGGTGGGCAGAGCTGGCAATACGAGTATGTATTCACCTGCCTTAAAATATGACCATGTAGACTTGTAACTACCATTCACCCTCACAAGGAAGGAAAAACAATAATTGAACATTACAGAATTAGGATCTAATAGGAACATGCCACCAAATTAACTCACTAACAGAATTTGGAGGGTAAACAACCCTCAGAACACCTGCCTGTCACAAATCACCCCACTAGCCTAGCAGGACCCCTCCAAAGACATGTGTGAAGCCCAGGGTTCCAAGGAACCAAGATTTTTCAATGAGCTCTTTATTTCATCAGATAGCATGAAAACCTATCTGATGAGCAACATAGCAAAAGGAGAATATATTATACACAGGTCCTAGCTTTAATCTAACTTTGAAAATAATAAAAGGTTCCTACAAAAGCAAAGTGTGTTGAAGTGTTTGAAGGCAACTCTTAAGTTGCTTAACCCCTAAGTGTTGTAACTCACCCCCTCACTCATTGCTGCATTTTCTCTGGACCAGCCCTACCTCCCCCTGCTCCTGGAGGCCCAGACTTAGACACCACCAACCGTTTTCACAGAATTGCTCAAGGCCTCCCATTGCTGGAATGGAATGGTAATTTTGCTTCGTCGCCAGTAATCATAACGCGCTCGACTCTCTTCATTAGTAAGAATCTCCTTAGCTTGCTGCAGCTTCTGGAAATTCTCCACTAGAACAAAAACCAAACCGATACTGAAGTCAGTATTTCTTTTCAAATAAATTAATTCAGACGTGAAAGGGGAGCTGCCAACAAAAGCACAGAGCAAGCAGAGTAAAGGAGGCACAAGAACTATATCACAAAGGTATTTGTGTGGTTATTCTGCTTACAGCTTTGCACAGTTTAGCTGACTTTAGGATCATAGCACCTTTTGTGGACAACTGATACCCTTTTCAAATGAGGATTAAAGTGCTCATTTGTCTACCATCTTCAAAATCTCCTAAATTTAAAGTCCAGAGAAACTTACAGCAGGCAAAAGGCACAACTCGCCCCCTTCAGTTTTCCTTTAAAGAGAAAATTAAACCAGTCAGAATGCTAAGAAGGAACATGCTTACATCGACAGCAGCAAGGAAGTTAAAGCAAAGCACACCACCAAGGAAAAACATAAATGGGGGAAAGGGGACAGGACGGGACACAACATACAAGTGAAGATTGACAAAGAAGAGAAATCTAAATATAATTTAAATAACTCGTGCATTTTATTAGGTATGTTTTCTACATATACTAAAATGCTGTCCTGAATACCAGGCTGCATGAATGAGAGCTATTTTTTTTTCTCCCTACAGGGTAATTTGTCATTAAGTGGTTACTAAGGATGCAGCTGCATGTTACTATTTGTAGAAGAGCTATAAAGACTTAGATTTTATCTATGAGTCACCTGTATTACAGTGTTCTATTATTATTACTATTCATTTATTCCAGTTTACAAATTAGAGAGATTTCTTTTGAAATACAGTAAGCCCAAATGCTAATCAAAATTGATAACTATAAATCAGACAACAGGTTAAGGGGGCAGTTCTATTAGGTTTCCTTTTTCTAGTGTTACTACTTCTCAAGAAATAAAAGGTCTACTTTAATTACTCTTTACTGAACTTTAAGATGATGAAATAAACAATAAAAAGTAAACTTTCACTACTGCTGTAAAAAGTTATTTCAAATAAATACAGCATGTTCAGGTAAATGGAACATAAATTTTCTTGTCAAACAAGGCTGCTCTAACATTTGTCACTTGGCCTCCTTCTTTCAGTTACTTCAATTAATTGGGGGTGGTGATGGCGTGAACCACACGGACTGTGGGGTGGTGCAAACAGAACAGGACCATGCACTGGAATAGTCTCTGGTTTCCCTGCTGCAATAGGCAGAATTTCCAGCCGACAAAGTTGATTCCATTGGTTTCCTTGGTACCTGTGCAATCATTTATAATAAATGATTACTTACCAGGTTACTGTTAATAGGTGGTAGATTGCCTCTCAAACACCGAATCTCAGGGTTTCCTTGTAAGGCAGTCTGAAAACCCCCAACTATTTCACCGTTTAACCTCTCTATCCTATCAGCTCTCTGATTCTAGGCTAGGACAGCACATCAGTAAGGGAAGCCAAGCCCTGCTGAGAGCTCTGCTCAAGGCAGTGGAGTACGAGTCTCACTTAACATCTACTATATTCGCAGCTCTGCTGCTTCAGAAGAGAGTGGGGATGAGGTCAAACTCAAACAAGTAGGTAAGCTATGATATTTAGTTTATATGTATATGTATATATATCTATATGTATGTTCAGCTTAAAACCAATACGAAGAATCCAAAGGAAGACCTTTATGCATTAGTCAAAATGAGAAGTATATTTAATTATTCTACATCAAATTTCTGGTGGGAATCATAACTATGATCAGAACAACCTTTACTACAATAATATAAACTATTCAGATATTGGTGAGCACTGATTACAGCTATCTTGCGGTTATGAATCCAGTTTAACTGCCTCCCAATAACTCAGGTGCTGCTTAGCTGTCACACGTATGATGAACTGCACACTTTCATAAACACAAATGCTAGCTGCTGTTCTGCAAACAGATGGCTACTCAGCTGGTGCTGGTTTCTTTTTTATTTCAAGTCATTAAATTACATGAAAAGAAACTAAAGTACATTTAATGTGTTCCTGATGGGCTTGTTCATGGAACCAAATTAACTAGTTGACGCAAGTATGGAACTTGAATGCCACTGAGCATGAAAGCAGGCCAACTTCACAGGACTAGAAAAGGATACGTTCCATAAATATTGCCTGGATTAAAAGATGTTTTGACATACAAAGAAAAAACATTGAAAGTCCTAGGGGGAAAAAAAAAAGTGCCTTCCTGCTCTAGTGTCTAGGAGTGTGCAAGTGTTAGAAATTAATACTAAAGCTTGCTATTTAAAAACAGTATGCTCAATACACCTGATAATTAAATTATATTGAGAAAAAAATATTTAATAAAGTCTTAAAGCTGAATTTAACATCTTAGTCATGCTACAGTAAGATAAAATAGATTGTTTTTAAGGAGGAAGAATACATACCTGCTTTGGGGTTTCCAGGATGTTTGTCAGGATGACATTCAAGGGCTTTAATCTTAAATTCTGCAAGAATTTGTTCAACCTAAACAGAATGTCAAGACTTAAAGTGGGTAAATACATACACACAAAAACTATTTTCAAATTTGCCTTTTGAAAGGGGTTGAGAGGAACAAGAAAGAATGCTGAAATATTCTTTCCTATTCATTTTTACAAGCTTTAGTACAGGCAAAAAAAAATTGTTTATAGAGAGGGGAAATTGAAAGTTAAAATATGTGCAATAGCAGAGGTGTAGTGTGGATGACTTCAGTTTAAGAAAAAAAATATATCAGTATATATAGGAGTTTACACAAAATATATGAAATTTATATAAAAGATTCAGTGAGATGTTTTGCCAAGAAAGGTATCTAATACACACTATATATGAATAACACTGTGGAAGAAGGATGTAGCTTAAATCTCCCCTGTTCGTCTTAAATCAGAAGATGAATTAGGTGTTCCTGTGCTCAATTCTACAAGAAGCCAAGGATAAATGTGGATATTTACTTGAACACAGGTAAAATCTTTAGAAATTGAGAATATTTGTGCTTAAATTTAATCAAGTCAGATCAAGACCAGAATATTCAGCAGCTTAGATAAAAATACTCAGCTGGGAATGTGCTGTGTATGCCCAGAGAAGCCTGTGCTGCTACGAATACTTGACCACGTATGCAAAGTAATGTGATTACAAAGCACCTGTAATGCTTCAGATTTATGTTAGATGTTGAAAGTAGTGTGCACCATCCTGAAGGCAGGCAGTCGTGGTATTCAGTCACCTCATGATCTGAGTTCCTACTCCCCTGTCAAAAATAATTTAGTAACATCTGCTGCTTCTCTTAACAAATAATACCCAACAGATTCTTTTTCAAGACCTATTAGCATTTATTCCACCTTTTCAATTTAATTTTAAGCAATCTGAAAAATCATCATCACACGTACCTGAGCTACTCATTAATTGCTAAGCCCTTAAGGGCCTAGTGAGAGGTAGAAAATGAAGAAATAGCATCTACGAACAAGCCTACACTGAAACTTTAACGCCGCCCTCTGCTGGGATGACTTTTTAGGAGTTATCTCAGGAAAAGCTTTAAATTGCCTTCTGTAACAGATCAGATACTTAGTATGCCTTTAATGATAGAAATGACTGAGATATTTTCCCAACACTTGACCACTACGACAGATGAAAGCACCAGATTAAATTTTCTAAGCAAAATACAGCTTTTATCCACAGTAAATACATCCTTCATTAATCAAAACTCCTTTTCCAAAATTCCAAAATTGAAACACAAGTTTCAGTTAACGTAACAACTAGATTGAAAAATATTAGCATACCACTAACTTGAACTATCAAAAAGATTATAGAGACACCTTTGGGGAAAAAAACTCCACTTGTTTTAGCTAGAAAATGTTCCAACAATTGCTTAGCTAGGTCTCATTATGAAGTATGTATCTGCTGCCAAAACAAACTAGTAAAACTAGTATTTGAATATTATTAAAATTAGCATTTACTAATAAGGTATTATTTTTTGTTTTCCAACCAATGAATACAAGTTTTTTTAAATTTTAACACATGCATATAACTTGAGAAACTCAGTAGCATTATCAATTACCTACACCTATGAACATTCATTCACATTAGTTGCAACTTTTATAACAAAAAAAATGTTAAAAAAAATATTATTTGGATATTGTCAAATTTAAACAGTTGGCTCATGATTCATAACCGTATCACATGCTGAACTAAACTAGTGAATAAATTATTATTTCAGCTATATCTATAACACGATTCAGCTTTATGGGACACTTTTGAGCTTTGTTCTACCATCCTAACATCAGTATGCAGATCAGAAAATGGAGCTTCACAAAGGGAGATACTAAAAGCAACAAGAAAGAAGGTTCACAATGCATTTCAGATAGTCCTGTCTGCAGACATAAACAACTCTAAATCCCCCCTGTAGATAAATAAGCACACTGAAAATATTAGCCGGAAGGGCAGTGGGGAAGGCTCTTACCGTAGACAGTTCATCACATTCTAGCAGGTTGTAGTAATCTTCCAAGTCATCTGGTCTACAGTTCAGAATTGCATCCATCTGGACTAGTCCAGCAGGCTTTTTCAACCCAGGCACAGAGTGTAAAACAGAATACCACTACAAAGCACACAAAGCTACAGGTAGCCCGCGGGAAAACACAGCTTCCACTCAGGTCTGCAGAGCTCTCCAGTGAATTTTAATGCCGGCAGCTGACACACACGAATTTTCTTGAATTCTCGGCCTGCCATTGGTCCCTGCAGGATGCCAATCCGGTTGCACAAACCTGCTAAAAGCAGTGCTCCCTGGGATTTGTAGTTGCCAAGGTCACTTCAACTGCAGGTCTCATCCAGACTGAAGAGGGTTCTGAATACTAAGTAAAATGTAACTAAGTAAATTTCCATTCATTCCTAAGTAAAATCTTTGAGAATTTAGATCACACCATTATGTGTACAGCAACTTAAAATCAGGCACATACTCATGGGTTTTCCTGCATCTCTACCTATGCATGCTAAAATACATTCTCTGCTTAATTTTTAATTTCAACTTTTGCCACAGTCTTTGACAATATATGTAATTATAGAACAAAGTAAGGATTGCTTCCAAAATAATAATTAAAGGGCTGCAAATTTTTGTACCAACCTTCATTTTTACTCTTTGAAGGCTACCTAGGGTACATGCATAGTGCTCTGCAAAACCAAACAGCTCTTGGATAGCAGTTACAAATCTGACAAAATCATGACTATGAAAAGACAACATGAAATACTACTATCAAATCAAACAGACTCTTTCTCATGCTAAATTACATTCAAATTATGTCTTGAAAGTCTGTATGGTGTGAAAAACACATTCCTTGTAAAACTCATTTTATGTTGAAGCACCTAAATTTTGACCCATGAGTAACAATCAAGGCCTCAGTCCAACAAAGACTATAGACATGGTTAACCATACTGTCTCCTATGATCTGCTGATTTTAAATCAACCTTTCCTAGGTGTAATACTAACCACTTGCTGAAGTCTTTCCTCTGGACCCTAAGGAACTCTGGTTTTACTTTTACCACCTTTGCAAGAGCTTTGTAATCCAAGATGTTTCACATCATTAAATACTGCTGGTTCTGTAAAATAACACAAACAGATGCCTTGAATAGTTTCACAATTTTAGGTGCCATGACATACGAGTCTATGCAGAACAGACACACAGGGTGTGACCAACGCTAGAACTAACGCGTTCATCAGTGAAGGACCTACTGGCTATTCATAACTGTTTATAAGATACTGAATATATAATTCCTGCATTTACAAGTTATGCTATTATCTATATTATTAATCTTCTGAAATTACCTACATATTAGGGTTCTACTGCTTTCTCTGAAAGGTTGTATTGTCTGAAATTTCCTATTTTTACTGTATGTTCAGATAAGACTATCAAGATTATAAAATATATAAAGTACATGAAAAGAAGAAGAGATGTTATTTAACAGGAGAGCACAAACCTCAATGAAACCATTTAAATGTGTTTAAAAAACACTACTACCATATTTCTCTGAGTAAATAAAATAAATACACTTTTTCAAAGTGGAGGAATTACCAATTATAAATATTTTCTTCTCCCCCATTCATAACTTAATAGTAAACCAGAAAAGTATAGGAAAGGAAGCCTTTTAGCAAGAGACCATGTAAATATTTAAATAGATTGTACTCTGGGGGAGGACAAAAAACAAACAGATGTCCCTTTTAACAGCTGCACTCCTGACATACCGTTCCTGTCCAAGTACTTGTTGCATATTTGCCTAAGGTGAAAGGGAAGGCTCTTTAACCCTTCCTCCCTCCAGCTTTCAGGGCCTGTTTCTGTGCTGCAAGGTGAACTGCAGGTCCAAGAGCTGAATTTGGACAATGAAACCCTGAGATTTGGAAGCTGCTTGTTCACAGGAAATTTGCTCACTGAAGCTTTGGTACAGTTTGTACTCATCTGTTCAGACCAAATAAACAAGAGCTTTGACCCAAACTGCAGCAGTGACCATACTTGTGCCCCCTCACCTCACATACATGCCGCCCCAAGATTTCCAGTGCCTGGGGCACAAAGGGTCCCATAGTGCAGTCTGAGAGTTTGTTTATGGGGGTCACAAAATACTGATACTGGATAGTACATTTTTTTACTGCTCTTATCAACTTCAGTGGGACAACTGACAGCATCCTTCAAGAAAAAAAAAAAAAAGTAGAGAAAGAAAACCTGTATATAATACACAGAAAAATACAAAGACTGCCTTTGGGACACACAACTTTATTTGAAAGAGAATTACAGTGCAGGAGATGGCACAGCTCCTGTGGCTACTCATGCTTTGGTTAGTTTTGCTCAGAACGTACAAATAGTACTGAAAGTGAGGAAATCTCATATTTGTTCTGTGTACCTAACCATGAAGAAAACATTTCCATTCATTCCTAACACATTATCAGTATTTTCGCTTGTTTAGAGCCAAGAGTGAAACTAAATTCTAGTTCAGTGTAACTGGAGGTTTACCATCAACTCGTGAAAGTCATAAATGGCCCTTTAAATAAATTGGTAAGATCTGGAAATCTCTATTTGGATTCCTTCCCTGAAAACACATCAAATCACCCATTCTTCTTAACCACCTTCAGTTGTTCTGCTTCCTGAGGGTAGAGTACACATTTTCAAGGAGTTCAAGACACAATATAACTCAAATTGAATTTTGCATTTCATGCTCCCTCTCTGTCCCCACACATTCTCCTAGTTGCAGAAACAACACAGGTCCTAAGCCCAACCAAACTGACTTCCCAATTTAGGGGTAACTACTGCAACAACAACATTAATATGTATAAATGCCTTCTGTATTAGAGTCAACTTTAACATCCTGGAATCAGTTCCTCACCAATACCTTCTCAGAAAGTTTCAGATCATACACCTGTATGACTTGCACAATTCTTCCTTAGAATGCAGTCTTCACATTATTTATTTGGTGCTTATTTAAGTCACAGCTCTCATTTGCATGCTGACAAACCATCTTCCACATGAGTTTTAAGAAATCGGAATCTTCCCTCTACCTCAATAAGGAGAAAGAATGTTTGCATACAAATTCACACAAAATAATAAAAATGTTCTGATTCACATCTGGTTACTTCGTATCAAGTTTTTGAGAAAGAGACAGTGTAAGAAAGGGCATGTACGTCTTTTGGGGGGTTGTTAATATCTGAAAGAACCAGGAAAAAAAAAAGTATCCCCCAATACATATACCACATATAAAGTTATCTATAAATACATTTTGAAGCCAAAAAACACATACCAATATTTTTTAATTTAAGGGGTTTAAAAGCTGTTGTTATCAAGGCCTGCAAGGGAGAAATTCTACTTGTGTAATCGTGGTCATACCAGTAAACTTAGTGATTCAGTTGTATTAAATACTGAAACTGTTCTGCAAGTAGTCTGTGACGTTAAGCAGTACCATTAAACAAAACAATATTAAATTTATATCAAATAAATTTATATAAAAATTTTATGTTGGTAAAAGCCCTGGGAAATCGGCCAAGTTCTATCCTGACAAGACTTCAAGGTAGAAAGAGACATTATGTGAAAGAAAGCCCATGTGTAGTACCTCCATACTTAATATTCGGTGGCGGTCCACAAGTCAGCATCAAGGTCAGCCACTAAGGATTGTCTGTACAATTTACACAACAGAAGAGATCACTGGAAAACGACAGGTCACCACAGCTACTGTAGTGCACATCCCACCAGGGAACGCTGATGTGAAAAAGAAATTAATTTGTGAACGTCATTAGAGCAAATCCCAACTCTCACAATTTGCTATCGGCTTTCTCACACGTTATGCAGGCTCATCCAGCTCTTGTTCAGAAGGCTGCTCAGCCCTCCACTCCCCTAAAAAGACTTCCTGTAGTTCCAGGAGTCCAAGCACCATCGCAATACGTTTAAACATCCCTACCAAAAAGCTTAACCTGTAGGTGCAAAACCTTTCCCAGGCAGTCCGCAGACACACCAATGTCGTCAGCAGAAGCTATCACCCTGCACACACTGCTGTCTACCCTCCGCTCTGTTTACAGAAAGGGAAGAGCCGCTACGACACTCTCGGTAACTCGGCCCGACTGGCAAACGAGCTGACGGGGAGGCTCGTACGAGTTTCCCCGGCGGCTTGCACCTCATCAAGAGCTGTAGATACACGGCAGCCCAACACAGCGCCTCTACAGCCTGAACCCTGCGCCAAGCAACGCGTTGGTTCCTCGGTAAGACGCGTTCTCCGGTACTCTGAACACACGACAGAGAGGCCCGGGGGGTTCTCAAACAGCTCGCGACAAGAAGACAACCGAGACCCACGGCCACGCCGCGCCCGCCATTTGCCAGGAGCTTCCCAGCGGAAGAGCTCACTGCCGGGTGAGCGTGCGGGGTGGCGGAAGACGTCACCAACAAGCTCCACACGGGCAGGACTCCCCCTTCCCGCCGTAGCCGGTCACCCCTCCGCGGGCGGCAGCCGCCCCGCCACCGAACAACAACGGCAAGGGCGGCGGTGCCCTGAGGTGACAGACAGGCCCGGGACGTTCCGCCCCGCCCCTCCCCGCCCCGCCCTGCCCTCTACCGGGCGCGGCTCAGCACGGAGGACACGCGGCCACGTGACGAGAAGCCGCTACTGCACGAGGGGGACGCACGGCACCCCGCCGCGCGAGGGTGGAGCTGGCACGAGGGTCAGGTGACGACGACGACGACGGCGGCGGCGCCCCCGCCCCCTACGTCCCGCTCACGTGACCCGGTGTGTTGTTGTTGTTGCTGCCGCCGCCTCCGCGGGGCGGGTGTCCGCGTGGGCGGTGGCGCGGTCACGTGCCGGGTTTAAATCGCTCCCTGGGGGTGGGGGAGGGGGCTGTGGCGGAGGCGCTGCTGGCGCTGCTGCGCCGGGCGGGAGGGAGGGAGGGAGGGAGGGAGGGAGGGAGGGAGGGGGGCGGCGGCGGGAGCGACTCCAAGATGGCGGACGGCGACATTCCGCTCCTCCGTCCGCGCGACTGCGGCCCCGGCGGCGCGGCCGAGAGCGTCGAGCCCGCTCTGAAGCGCCAGCGCCTGGACTCGGAAGACGGTGGCTGCGGGCGGGCCGCGGAGTACGCCCAACGCCCGGAACGGGGCGCGGGGCCGCCGCCCGACACCGCTGCGGCGGCGGAGCTGCCGGGTGAGGCGGCCGCCGGTACCGCCGATGGCGGCGGCCGGACGGAGGAGGAGGAAGAGGCCGAAGAGGCGGCGGCGGTGTGGAGCGGCGCGGACAATAGGGCCGGGTTGCGGGGCCTGCCCCGGGCGGAGCCGCCTCCGCAGCCGCGGCAGCGGAGCCGGGGGGAGGGGGCGGAGGCGGCGCCCGGCGAAGACGCGGCGGAGGCGGCCATTGGCTGCAGGCGGGCGCAGTGTTCAAACGGGGCGGCCGAAGCCACTGCCCTGCATCCCGGTGAGGACCCCATCCTTCCCCTCCTCCGCTTGGCCCGCCGGCACAGGCCGCGGGCCGGCCCCTCGCAGCCGTCAGGGAGCGGCCCGGCCGCGCAGCCCACGTCGGGAAAGGCGGCGGCCGCGGCGGGCTCCCTCCGCCTTACGCTGGCGCTTGGTGCCGGCTCTGCGCTGGGGCTCCCCGCGGGCGCCTCGCCGCGGTAGCCGCCCGGGCTTTCCCGCCTAGCGTCGGCCCGGAGGCCGTGTCGCTCGCAGGGAAGGTCGGTGTTCACCTGCTGCAGCCCGGGGCCAGCGCTGGTCTGCCCCGGTCTGGGGAACACAGAGCGCCGCTACTAGCGGGCGCTGCTTGCGGGGTGATCCCTGAGTACACGCTGTGCTCCGTACATCTGAACCGTACATCGAACGCAAACTCGAGCGAGCTGCTGCATCCATTTGTCTAAATCTTATCAGTTCTAATTCTCGTCAGTCCTTGTCAAAGCCTGTTATTTTTTGTGGGTGGCTTTGGAGAAGGAGAAGCTTCTTCACAGGAGGAGATCGATTTGGCTTTTATTTCTGAAAACATTTATTTTGCTGGGTTGCTGGCAACAAGTTATTAAAAGTCATAAGCTCTGTTTCCTTTTCACAAGCAACTTGCACAGAAAGCACAGGAGCAGCGGTCTTGAACAAGTGTTTATACAGCTTCAAGTTACAGTTTTGGTTAAGATTTCAGTGATTGCAGTACAAAACTAAACTATAATCGTCTGAAGGAGTTTCTTTGAGGATCATGTTAGAAGCATATTATTTGGGCAGTATCAGAATTCAAGTACCTTGCATTGCATTATTGAAATGGATAGGGTTTGCTCATTTTGTTTTTTAAGTTAGGGCTTTGGAAAGACTTCTTAAAAGATCTGAGATGCTGCATTCTGCTAGTAAAGTCTTTATATTTTATTCTAGAATTCAGGTAGAAGATATTTTACCTTTAACTCAATACTAAAATTCTACAGAAATGCTTTGCCTGTGCAAAAGCAATCCAAAAGGGAACAGAGCCGTATGATAAGCTTGGACAGCCTTGGTATTTAAAAACTTCATTTGAACAGGACAAGAGTAAAGCTAATGATCTCTTATCAGTGCCTTGTATGAAGCGGTTTTGCTCCAGTTACTCAGATCCTCAGGCATGTTTTGCTGTGGATTGCTTAGTTCTGGCAAGCATTCCCTTTAAGTCCTTTGAAGAACCAAATGGATACATAGGGAGTGATACAATTTAAGTTGTCGCTTTAGCCTGCATGTGTATGTCACAGTGTTTTTTAAGTACAAGACAACCAGACCTGTATATGATGAGTCTTCAACACTGTAACCTTTGTTTCTTTATACGATAGACATCAATATTGTTTTAGTAAATCTTGCACTTCACACTTACTGATGTGTACCAGTCAACTTTTTTCTTAGGAAGGCTTTTTGCATAGTATGTTCCCTGACTTCCTGCATAATGAGATGGAACTGATATGCTCTAAACAGCAGTCAATGAGTACCTGTGGTCTCAGAAGAACAAGACAGCAAGTACAAAATGCAGATTTCTGCTCTCCACCTCTTTCCATTCAAACCAGAATAAAGTACTTATGCCAGCAACAGAAAGAACAGGACAGCAAAATCTGAATAAAAACTGATGGTGTTTCGTGCTGTTCTTTATTTAAGAGTAAAGTGAGATAACCTAGTTAAAATATTGTAGGGGCTTATTCAAATAGAAGCTGAAAACTATTATAGTGATTCTTTGCTTTAGAGAGCTTTACTGAAACTTGTTCTCCTTTGTTCATCATTTTAGCTTTTAAAAATATTAAGTTGCTGTTGCTATTTGTAATAAAGCCAATTAAAAAAAAAATCTTAGTCCAAATTCTGACAAGCTGGTCAGGTTAAAATGTAGATTTCTCCTTAAATTTTATCTTAGTAATGCATGCTGTAAGACAAGTATCTCATTCTTATTTGGGCTCCTTCATCTAGATACGTGATGAAGTTAGATTGAGTTACTCTGGCTTAGGGCCATGAGCTGAGCAGAAGTAACTGTGGTAGTCTAAGCCAAACCCAGCTGCAGAGTAAACTGGATGAGATAAAGTGAAGGTGGTTCAAGGTAGCACATTTTCTGTCATAACTGAAATATCATAAAAAAACATAGTGCTCTTAAAACCTAATCATAGACTGGTCTATAAATAGTGATGCATTTTCATTTTCTCGAGTTTCTCAGTTGAAGTGAGAATTTGTAAGAGAAGATAATTTTTAATTGTACCTTTAAAACATCTGGATTTTTTTCTAAAATACAAAATCCTTAATGCCTAACGCTTCTGAAAATTTCACTATGGTCAACATCCAGCCCACTAAAGCCCAGTGTTAAGACAGCAAATCCTGCTGTAAATCTACTGAAGGCTTGAAAGCATATCTATAAACTTTTTTTTTTTTTAAAAAAGGTAGAAATTTCCTATGTCTACATGACAAAACTGCTTATTTATAATTCATTGCAATCAGATTTGATAGCATACAATTTTAGGGTTTGTGATGTATTTAAATATATACAATTTTAGGGTTTGTGATGTATTTAAGTATATACCTGTGCAATTTAGCTCTAGTGTAACCCATCTACCACTGTTGTGCTGTCTTGCAGATAACTTCCTTTTTAGTGATGAAATCATAGCCAATGGTTTTCACTCTTGCGACAGTGATGAAGATGACAGAGCTTCGCATGCAAGTTCTAGTGACTGGACTCCAAGACCACGTATAGGTAGAAACCTAAATAATACAATTCTTGGATTCTGTTTGCCTTTGAACAGTTACTTAATTCTTCCCACTCTTCAAATGATTTATGTTGCAAAAAAAAAAAAAAATTGGCAGTTACTGCTTTTGAGCAGCTGAGTTGTTGACTATTCCACATGTTATTTAAGGAGTTCAAAAATTAACCTCTTTAAACCTGCAGTGTATTTTGATTAAAACTGTCAATGTCTTTTTGTGTAGAAAACTCGCTGTGATCCATATTAAAAGCATACACACAGGCTTACTAAATTGACTGTTAGCATATTTCGTGCCTATTTACATAGTATTCTTAAAGAAACAAGAAGATGATTTGTGTGTGATTTTAGCCAGTCTGTAGGGCTTCACTGTCCTAAGTGTTACGTCAGTTTGGGAATTATTAGTCTGCATATATATTGCATACTAGCAGCAGATAAATTAACTGTATCTGTTAGGAACGCAGTAGAAAGTTCTTGCCTTGTACGGAGGCAGGATAACTCCTCAGGTCCCTGGTGATTTGTGTTGGACAGTGGCTTCCAGGGAGCAGTGGGGTCGGGTCTTTGTCTTACCGAGGCATGACAATACCACAGCATTTATTTTGTTAGTCTTAATAGGAACAGCAGCAAGGAAACACCTTATGATGACACAGTATTCCATTTAAAAATTGTCTTTGCTAATCCCTTGTTGGAGGATCACCATTGGTTCCTTTTGGGCAAATATATATAGCAGTTGTTTTCTTTATATGTACTGTAATTAGCCTTAGTGATAGCTATTTGAGTCCTCTTAGTTCACCTTCTTAAGATTGACCTGTTTTTCTTTTACTGCTATAATCTTGAATGTTTCTGGGAAGATTGATTTGATGGCTTTTAAGAGGTCATGTCTGAAATCATGAGCGTTAGATGGCTAAAAGAACAACAAAAATCCATGGATTGATGGGCCCTACTTGACTCTTTAGAGTGATGTTTTATAATATGCATGTTTATTGTCTCTAACGTATTACTGTAAATAGGTTACAAAATGTTGAAAGAATACCAATGAAGCCATAAAATGGAGATACATTGTGAAAATCTCATTGCAAAATAAGCTTACCTCTAAGAGCCATCAAGTTTGCTATGAACTGGGATTTTTACCTTGACTTTCATTAAATCCTTCATGGGTTAACATCATAGTGAGTAAAAACCCAAGCTGTACTATCTCTTAGAGCAAAATATGCAGAGGCTTTGATGAGCAAAGTAGTAAATTGGATTAATAAAATGTTAGTAGCAAACATTAATAAATGGAGCAATGATATAATAATCTGAACTACTTGACTCAGTTCTAATTTTTTTTTTTTCTTAGGTCCCTACACTTTTGTTCAGCAGCATCTCATGTTAGGTACAGACCCACGGACAATTCTGAGAGACCTGCTACCAGAAACAATCCCTCCACCTGAACTAGATGATATGACACTGTGGCAAATTGTTATAAACATTCTTTCAGAACCACCAAAAAGAAAAAAACGAAAAGATATTAATACTATTGATGATGCTGTGAAACTTTTACAAGAATGCAAAAAAATAATGGTCTTGACTGGAGCTGGGGTACGTACTGCTACACTTAAGAGGGAGAGAATACATAGACAGTTGGTTAAATACTTGCCCAATGCTTTACAGCATGCAGGTGATGTGAACCTCATGACATTCATAATCAAATAATTATGCTAGATGAGGAGGCACAGCTGTTCAGTACAGATGATGCACACTGTAAGGCTGGAGCTTAAACTGGAAATTACGAGATCTTTCATAATAAAATATTCTTAAGTCCTTATACAGTTGTTTCCATGCAAAATAGATCACTTCTGCCTGTTCCAGAACATTTTCTACCCTAGTTGTTTTTTCATGATTTTTTAAACAAAATGTCAGTGAATCTTAAAATACCTGATGGAGCTAGGGGTACTAGAAGAGGACTCAAAAAGAAGAGTTATGGGGAAGGGAGACTTTCATTAGGTTTCAGTAGGCTAAATCTTACTTTTCACATGTGCTGCTCACATGGTGATAAGTTTACTCACTGTTTTACTGAAGACCATTTCTAAGCTGTTGTACATTTGCAGCTTTATACCTGTGTGCCAGATCAAAAGTTAGTAATTTTTTGCTTCTGTTGTTCATACACAGAGGGTGTGACATGATTCAGAAAAGACAAGTGATTCAAATCAGCTTGTTTTATTTGTTACCCAATCTTGCTCTTTCTATAATTGTTATCATACACCTGTTTCTCCTTTTTCCTTAGCGTTTTGGGGTAGTCTGAGACAAGAAATTTTAGTCTTTATTGACCACTACAATGCTCTGA
>JBCJKH010027244.1:0-29044 GCA_039877255.1 Loriculus beryllinus | reverse complement strand
ATCCCAGGCACAGCTACAGGTTGGGCAGAGAAGAGATTCAGAGCAGCCCTGCAGAGAAGGACTTGGGGGTGGTGGTGGATGAGAAAATGAACATGAGCCGGCTGCAGTGTGCGCTCACAGCCCAGAAAGAGAACTGTGTGCTGGGCCGTATCAAAAGGAGCGTGTGTGTGGGGTTGAACTAAATGGTCTTTAAGGTCCCTTTCAACTCAAACCATTCCATGATTCTGAACATCAGATCACAGGGAATGCAGTTGGTTATATTGAATATAGGGACCTTATGTACACATTATTATACACATGACAGTAGTTTGTCACTGTGTATTTGTGAATTTTGAGTTGAATATCACGTAGTTCTTCACCATGAAGGTATCTAATCTGATTATCCAATTTAGCATTCAAGTTTGAATTCCCCTTACCCCAAGGTCCCCTGCCTGGGATACTTCACACTTTACTCCTTTGCCAGAAACAGGATACTGGAGACATTTTCTTTACTTGAAAAGGCCTATGCATGGAGATGGCATCCTCAACCTCATTTCCCTGTAGGATGTCCCATCAGTTGGTCTGGTTGCTCAGTCTGGCAGATACAGAAGGCATCTGCCACATGCCTGCTGTTGGCAGAGTGGGTTGCAGTGTCCTTGGTGTCATCTGTTGTTCTGTCGATGGGGCTTTGGAGTCTTCTTGCCACCAAAAGGGATGAGTCAATGACAAGAGTCCTGCTTGCCATTGTATTGACCTGACCCTATGCTGTTGTCTTCTCATCTTTCTGCATTACTGAGGGTTGGGTTCCTTGGTGGTGCTGGTTTGGTTTTTTATGTCTCCAGTCCTACTGCCTTTTTGGCATCTCCCTCCCTTGCCCTCCCACTCAGCAGTTCTGCTGTGTCTGTATGTGACCACTGGCATGACAGTTTGTCAAAAATGGTGACAACCTCTGAAATGTACAGAACCACCTTTTTTATCAAGTAGGTTGGTGCAGAGGATACTGTGTGATGGCAGCTGTCTTCATTTCCATTGAACTCTGGAAGAACCCAGACTGCTCTGATAGTCAGGCCTCCTGGGAAGCCCTTTTGCTTTCATCCTCTGCCCAGGAAAGATGAATCTCACCCACTGTAACTCTCCTGGTGGGATGCAGGGAATGTGCTTGCAGCCATTCTGGCCATGCCTTTCCAGTTGGTGGATGGTGGGAGTGTTTTGCAAGGCAGGAAGATCTTCTGCTGTGGTCTATTCAAGAGGCCTCTTATCAAAGCGCTCTTCAATCTTGTGAAGGTAGGAATGCTTTTCTCTGCTCAGAGGTTAGGAATAGGTGGGAATAGTGTAGCCTGGAGCAGGGAAGTGCTGGATTCCCTAATTCCTGAGTGAGGGAGGGCTCTGGTCGTACCCTCTCTGTAGAGCTGTTCCTTGAGTTAGCCCTTCTGGTATCCCCATCCCACTTGCAGTGATGTTGATAAGGTGACTTCCTTTGGCATAGGATACTTGGGAGGATGGGCAGCCAGGCTATGATGCTTCTCTTCCTCTGCTACTTCCATCTCCTTCTCTCCTCTGCCCTACTTTCTCTTTAGGGCAGATTGCCCATTTCTTACCCAAGCCTACAGGTGTTTGCCTTCAGCCCTCCTTTTGCAGCACAGCTTTGAGTGCTGTCTGTGTTCGCTGTCTGTGGTCAAACCCGCTTATGACCGAACCTGTCAGTTGTGGAGTGCTGCCACATTTTCCCCCACCTGCCTAATCCTTCATTATCAAGCCCTTTTTTTACCTTTTCTGTGAGAGATTGAAGGGATTAGTGCCCAGTGGCCAGGCTTTGGGAGTACTCTTGTTGGCATCTGGTGGTGAGGGGCTCTCATAGCTCCAAACCAGAGGACATGGAGTGGACGGAGCCCTGCCAGTTCATCCAGGTCATGGTTCTGAGGAGGCACAAGCAGGCTTTCCCCAGGCTGCCCTAGAGCTAGGGTTGGTGTGCCAGGCAGCTGCTCTCCCCTTGGTTTGCCTGACTGCAGTCCCAGAGGCAGGCACTGTGGGGCTGGCAAGGGACTGAACTTGTGCCAGCTCATTGAACTCTCCTGGGGGAGAGAGCAGACCTGGCTGTGCTGTTTCTGCAGTCAGGACCCTACCTCTGGCCTTCAAGGCTCTGCACTGGCTTCTTTGCAGTGCCTGGTTCCTGGTGTGGAGCTGTGTATATGGAGATATATATATATGTGTATAGCGTGGTTCCTTCTGTATTTAGATGTCAGATCTTCTGGAATCCCTGGTAGCTGGTAAATTCGAGCATCTGAATGAAACAAGATAGATTTTTTTTGCAAATATTATAACAATTTTTGTGGAGCACAAATAAATTTAGGCAAGCCCCTCTCCCTCATTTCCTGACTAGATTTTCACAGGGACAGCAGGATTAATTCCTGTCATAAAGGTCTTGCTTGCCAAATTTCAGGTTCTATGCCAAAGAATAGGAGAACTCAAATAGCTGGAAAAAAAAAAAGTCTAAAATTTTGCATATAGCAACCCCCCCAAGCAGTTCCTTCCACTGCCTCTGCAGAAATAGCAAGACTGTTTTGACTTGTTGGACACCAGCACAGGTTACCCAGAGAGGTTGTGGCTTCTCCATCCTTGGAGATATTAAAACCCAAAGCGTACGTGGTCTTAAGCATCCCGCTCCAGGTGACCCTGCTTGAGCAGGGGGAAAACTAGACAGTCTCCAGAAGCACCTTTGAGCCTCAGCCATTCTCTGAATGAAACTTCCTGAAGAAAATCATCTTGAGATGGGTGGTTGGATACAGGGAATCGCAGTTTACTTGGCTAGAGATGAGTGAAGTGGAGTATAATTTAAGACAGATTCACTTAATGGGAAGTGTAGAGAAAAATAAGCTGGTCTGCCAGGCGTGCCCGTAATAAGATCCAGGGGAGTCAATAAAAATATTATGAATTCATACCAAAATAAAAGAAAACAACTGATGACACAAACAGTTTAAGCTGCTCTGTAACTTTAATTAGTGCCCTAAATGCATTTTAACGCACACACTGAAGTTGTGAGATTACTTAAAACTTAGAACCAGGATTCGTGCTCTCATATTTGCACGTAAGGGGCCAGTGCTCAAGATCATTACTGTTGATCCTATAGAAAGAGTCATATGGGCATAAAAATAGCCAGGACTTGGCTGCTGTTTAGGAGTCATTTTCTGATCATGCTTTGCTCATGGGATTGTAAGCATAAAAAGCCAAATTTACATAAGCAAACTGCTTGGTGAACCCTTGCCCTCCCCCCTCACTTGACCTTTACTGCCGAGTTTGGCTCCATGAAGCTTTTCCAGAGATCTCATTTTTTGGGTTATGTGTCTCTCCAGCAAGAAACCCGAGTTCTGCAAGCAAGAAAGTGGTGTTATTCAGCCACAAAACCTGAGAACTCAAGCAGACAGTCTTCCCTCTGCCTTTACTAATGCACCTACTCACAAGGCAGCTCTATGGGGACCAGTGTGGAGCCAAGACATGTACATCTCCTTATCTTTGCTCATAGCTTGAGTTCATCCACAAATGGCAGCTGAAAATTCATACCCATAATACTATTTCACATCAGTTTAACCCGTGTTTTGCAACAGCACTGCAGGCTTCTTTTTTTTTTTTTTTTTTTCCTAAAAGCTTTCTATTTCTCAATATTTTTCACATATTTTATTTCCTCACCTTATGAGGACTAGCAGGTAGGTTTGTCCGCAATTCACCTTGGAGATAGAAGGCAAAGGGGAAGTGGCTTGCTGACAGGATATTGCTTGCTGTCCGGGCAAGCATAGCATGCAATAAGATGAAAAGCTTGGACTTCCCTTTGTGAAGTTCAACTCGAAGCCAAGATATAACTTGAGCTCAGTCTCTTCAAAATGTGTCTGTGTAGATATAGCTGTAGACCGTTTTGATGATCATAAATCTGCAGCTAAATTAATTGGTGGTGCAGGAAAAATATTTAAAGGCAGAGATTTACCATTCATAAATCCAGATGTACAAGATCAAATCTATAGTCTGATTTTTTCTTTTTAATATTTTGTAGCTGAGAGTTTCCCGATACATTATGCCTAATCTTGTCAATATTTCTTCAGGTCTTGGTCCTTTAAATAGCTTTGGATGAGTGGAACATCCTGCACTTTTGCAAAGAACTCCTGAAGTCAGTGAAAGCCATTTGTGAGCATCGTCAGCGGAAAGAAGCAAATGTTTTCTGTGTGCTGCATAAGCCAGTCGTAAGCCAGGCTGTGTTTGGGAAATGAGAGTAGTATAGTATTACTGTGTTTGCTTTGGAAAGTAATCTAATCTAAAAGAGCTTGAAACAATTTGCAAATTAGGACTGTGAAAACCTCAGTGTCATTTTTTTCTTCTTTAAGAGAACAAGTATTTAAACCCAGAAAGAGCAGCAGGCAGGAGGAATTTGGGAGATTCAACCTGGCAGATGTTGTGAGGCATGGGATAGAATAGAGCTAAGCTTTACCTGTTGCCGTGTGATGGTTAAGAGCTGCAATCTCTGTTAGGAGGTCCAAATTTCCCAACAGTTGGGTGATGGTGTAACAGGAAGAAGGGTGTGGGCAAAACTACAGAGTGACATATGAGTAATTCAAGACCTCACCTGTTTTCCAATCTGGAGAGCAGGGCTAAGTGAGGAAAGCAGATGGGCAGATCAGAAGTTACAGTTTAAATGCTTAATTTTGCTGAGCTTGTCTGTATTAAGGGTAATCTTTGGGGATTCGTGTTTGTTGCGTGCTTTTTGTGGTTTTGGATGGATGTTTTTTGAGTCAGAAAACATGATGTCTGATGTCACTCCTTTTATGTACTGTATCAGCATAGCAGATCTGAGCTGCTAGCTTATACCCAGCAGATGCCAGCAGTGTTTGTGATACTTTACTGCTAATTTACCTGCATGTGTTTTCTTTAATAATGCTCCTAATAGTGAATGAGCTACCTTTTTAATAATATCAAAGTGGTGGAATTACAGTCTCATTTCCATGTGGAAAACTCTGGGAGAATATCAAAGGCAGATTTTGACCTTAAGTGATGCTCAGAAGTGATTATGTCACAAAGAAGAAGTTATGATCCCAACAGTGATTTTTGAAATTCAGTCAACATTATGTAAGTTTCATAAATCCACATCTTCCTTCAATGTTTGAAATCAGGCGTTGGGACTCCAAAATAAAACTTCATATGAGGTTGCCTTCAGTGGTTATTACTGCCATGGAAATGGAAAGGCAAAAGTAAAGGTAGGTGATAGAAGCTCACCGTTTTCCAAAGTTCAACAGGTTTTGTGAGCAAACTGATCTGCTTACAGTGTGTTTTTAAGGTGGAAGTAATTTTATCTACAGTGCTACATTTGGAGTCAGTATACCAAGCCATCTGAAGCTGTATATATGGCAAGTGTAATATCTTGATTTATGGATTAAACTTATACCATGCTCTTGTTTGTTTGTCTAAAGACTTTTGCTGCATCACCTGTTTGGGAGTTTTGTTTGTAATGTAATGCATAGTCTCAGTGAATTTTGTTGTATTTCTTGTTTACTGATATCTTTATGAAATCTTGGTGAAAGTTAGTGAAAACTCAGTAGAAGAGTCTTTATACCTTTATATGTCAGTTAGCCAGTGGTATTAATATTTAAAGTAATTAATGCTCTTCCCTTTTTAAGCCAGGCTAGTGTCTTCTAATCAAATGATGTAATTCAACAAATATAACAAAACCTACTGAATTAAGATATTGTACTCTTCTGTTATCTCTGGATAACAGTATAGCACATGTATTTTGAGCATTTTGGTGATTAGTAGCTGAATTTCTGTTAGTAAATGCACTCTATTTTTGAGTCAATAAGTTTAATTTTCTGTCAACACTTACCTTCAAGTTACATTTCTGCTGAATTACCCATTGTTAATTAAGAATAATTTTATCTCTTTGGTTAACATAAGAAATTAGGGCATTATTAGGGCCTTGGCCTTGATGTTTTGCTAAAAGGTTAGCTCCTTTGATCTGGCTCTGTTGACAGTAGAATTTGGTCTTCTGCTTGGACGTGTAGGAGAAATACATGTTTGTTTAGACCGCTATCAAATTGGACAAAGTAACTAGAGTCAGTAAAGCAAAGACAGGCGCAGCAATAATAAAAATAGAGAAAAAACAGTACAACACAGGGTCATGCAGAACGCTGTCACTTCGCCAGTATAATTTATGGCTGTAAACAGAGGTCATGACGTCACGCTACGGCAATTCCAGCTCTTCTCAGATTTGTACCCTTTTCCTGCAGCTCACATAAGCCCAGTCCTAGAACATCGCGTTCCCTTTTGTGGACCAAAGTTATTTATTATTTTTTCTGACCAGAAGAGATTAAACAGCAGAGAGTTCAGGAAGGAGTTGGAAAAATAATAGAGTGAAAGGAAAATGACATTAGCAAAGTTTGCAAAGTGTCTGTAGGTGTATATTGGTGACACATGGATGAAAGTAGTTGAAAAAGGTAACTGAAAAAAGTGGAAGTGGGTTGTTTGGGTTGTTTTCTTTCATTTTAGCAGAGGGATCTATTGGAAGAGTTTCGTCCTTGTATTATCAGCTTGGAAGTGATCGATAGGAATCTTAAGTTGTATAAAACACCAGCAGCTGTATAATATGGAATGATACAACTTTGATAGAATGAGGGATAGGCAGCTACTGAAGTCCCCTCTTGTATGATTATTTTTTATAGTTTCACATGTTATGATTTTGAACACTAATGCCTCTGATGTAATTTAACTCTGGTATAATAACGTTAAGAATATGGACCATTTACATCATGAGATAAAAAAAAGGAAAAATACTTTGAAGAATTTCCTGGGTTTAGTGTAATATTTTTTCTTAATTACACATTAATAATATAATGTAATATAATATAATAAATATAATATAAATCAAGATACAGGAAAAATAGGATTCTATTGTATTTGCCTAATGTAGGCATATGTGATCTTGTAAGCACCATGTGACATTTTAGATTTTACTTCATTTTCCCTTAGGCTGCAGACTGGCAGTTAAAGTGCCCTGAAGGGGTCTTTATTCTAGTTGAAGTACTCTTGATTGCATCCGTCTTTTTTTACTTTCCTTTATAGTAGTGTTTTAAGTTTGATGGATTGTTGGTAGAGAAGTGCCGTCTTTTCTATTATGATCATTGGTAGCTAAAGCTGCTCCGTGCCTTTTCAGTGATCTTAACAATCATCAATCAGCCAAAAAAAGGAGTACTTCATAGGTTATGCAGGTTATGTATGACCCTGATTCAGAAGTGTAATTTAAGAAACTTTTAGGACAAGCTGTGTGCTCTGTTCGATGGTTGGCCATCTCACTAGCTGCCCGGTTCTTCTCTAAAACGTGCTATTTAAAATGTTATCACAACTTCGTAGAAACCTGTGATTTAAAATCACATATCTTCAAAAAAACTGAACTGTGAATAACTATATAGATGTTGTAGATTGGACAAAGCAGGAGGGATTGCATTCCAATGCCGATATGCTAGCAAAATTACACAGAGAAGAAAGTGGAAAAAGGATTCTAGTCCTCATGTCAGAGCTACCAGGTATGGTATATGTTCCGCTAGTTGCCTGGTACTCCAGTTGGCCAGCACTCCCCTGTCTGCGGTGGCCGTACCCAGCTTTGAACAGTGTACCAGGGTAATGCTTCCTAAAGAAATCTAACATGACTATTTCATCCTCATGAATTTTTCAAATATATTCTCTCTTCCTTGCTTTCAGATTGTAACATGTCAAGTAAAGAGCATTAATCCGTAAATTTGTACAACATGCATTTCAAGTTTCAATTTGGGTCTTTTTTCAAATTCAGCAGTGTTCACAAAGAAAACAGGTTAGGTGCATGTTTTTTCCTACCTTCATATAATTCCTTGTTTCCTTAAATCTGATTGTCTTTATTTTTTTTCTTTACAGTCCAGGTTGTTCTGCTTTAGTCCTTACAGATAAACGTTTCAGAAGGTTATGTGAAAAGGCACAGTTACAGTCGAGTGTGTTTATGGTTTTCAGCTCTTGCTGTCAATCCAGAGCCACTGCTCTCAGCTGCTGAGATGTCACAAGGGTCACCAGTTTCCATTTAATTTTGATTCTAAAACTGCTGATGAGCTTTACTGGTGTCTGGGAGGCTGTGCAAAATGGCTGCGGCAAAGTGGTGTAAGCAAAGTCCTTACACATAAATAGCATTTCAAATGGATGTGGTATAAGCATATTTTTCATAATCTTCATTCTGATATCATATTCCCCAGAGGAGCTTTTGGAGCCTAATGGTGAACTCAGGAACATATATGGTAGCATTAGAAATGGGTATGGAAGTAGCAATAATAAAGGGGAGAGTACTTCACCACTGTCAGTGATTGTCTGAAGATGAATTCCCCAGCAGCAAATTCTCAGAGTGCTGGGAAGTGGTCTGATAACATGCAGTAAAAATGAGCAGTTTTCCTGCATGTTATAATTACAGTGTTTGGTGATGTGCAGTCCTGCTTTCCTGCCTGATTGCCAATACATCGCGTTTCAGTGGTCTGCACTGTTTGTAAGAGTAGTGTAGTAACACATCAGGAATGACAGAACTACCATGGTGTGTTTGTGTTGTGAAAGCCAACCCAAAATCCCTCTTCTGTTTGTTCCTGCATGTATTTAAGACTGCATTTACTTATTTGTATGTCTGTAAATGGTGCTTTACAGTCATATGAAAAGAGATACAGTTTTTCCAAGCTCTTATAACATAGTTTTATCTAATTGTGGTTATTTTCTATAGCCTTTCTAGTTTTTTACACTAAATTAGGAAAAATGCACATAAGTGATTCAATTTTCAGTGCTGTTTACCCATGTTAGAAATTATTCTTTAACTCTGTGTGTTTGCTTTTTTAAGGATATCATGACTCATTATTTACTCATGGGTAATCATCTTTTAGTAAACAGTGCATCTTGTGAGAGAAAGAGACCCTTCGATTCAGAAGTTCCTGCCAGCTGTCACCTCCACAGCTAGTATCACCTCATAATGGAGAGCTAGTTATGAAATACCAAAAATAATGGTTGTATTTAGAGAAACAGGAAAACTTGCAAATAAACCAGAGCTCAATAACATGTCTGACTTCAGGGCTGCAGCAAAATATACCTGGGCATGTAATACTACAGATCTCTATTTTATTTCTGATACCTTACTGCTATGTCTGGTTGGTATTTTATACTTTTTCAATCAATGAAAGCAAAGAAAAAGTGGCATAAAATAAAGTTACTTAATCCTATCTTTTTTCTGTTATGAGGAGAAAATTGCCTTTATTGGTAGTTATGTTTCTAAAAACGATATCCTAGGTTTAGATTTTGAATCATTCCCTGGCTGACTAAGTGATGACTCTCTTGTTTTGTCTCCTATTTATAAAAGAAGTGAAAAGATTTAGCTCATGAATTTTTCATATAGCATACAGCTGTGTTGTCTGGGGCCAAATGCTGTCCTCGGTTACAAGTCAGTGTTGCTGGTTAGCTGTCTGAGTCAATGGCAGTGTTGTGAATGTATTTCAGAGTAGTACTGAGGCTTAAATGTTTTGTTTCTACCGTGCATATGGGGGTAAGAATTAAGCAGATGATAGATAAACTGATTATGAAAGTAGATAGGAAATAGAGGTTCATTTTTCAGTCCAACATGCTGCTGCCAGTACTGAAGTAGAAGTAAAACCATTACTCACTGCCCTGCGGGTGCTGCACCCTATAATGAATGAGTACCATGTTACATCCAGTAACATCATGAAAAACTCAAGTCGTAGCAGAAGTTCAGATCTTAATTAGTAAAACTGCCTTTCCCCCTTCGGTGCTGCCAGCCAGAGAAATCTGATTATATTTTAAACTTTCTGAAACGGACTTTGCCTTTTCCCTTCTTAGGATCTGTCTGTGAAGCCGAGAGTGAGGAATGGTGTAGCACAGGCTTTATGTGCCTTCATCGCCTGGTTTCAGGTTGGTAACATCTCTCTGAAGTTTTACTTTCAGGGCAGCCCTTATACTTGTATACCTGTACAGATTTTCTGTACTTTCAGGTTAAAAACCAGGTTAACCTTTGACCAAGAATTTCAAAATCACCAGATGGAAAGCCCTTCCCTTTCTGCTGCCTGATTAAAAACTCTCCTCTGCATGTAAGACTCAAAAGGCCTCTGTAGAAAAGACGTGAGGCTTTATAGATTCTGAATTGCAGTTTTTCTGAGTAATTCTTCATAGGAGGAGGCATCCTCATTAAATGTTTGAAGATCTTCCTTGCTTTTCAATCTTAAGGAATAGAAATAGGGCAAAAATAATTAGTGGGAAAAAGTTAGTAGCACTGCCGTGATGTGAGGTCCCTACCCGCAGCTGGGGTCTGCCACATAAATACAAGGTTGCTCTCAGCCCTGCTAACTTGAGAAATAAAAGAAGAAAGCAATCTCAAAAAAACCTAAATGGAAATACAGTGCCCTCCCACCCCTAGTTTATTGTGTTGTAATGAGGAAAAAAGGACAGCTGGGACAGCTTAAGGCTGATTTTCCCCCGTTGCTTGTCCCATTCAGCATCTGTTTTCTGAAAAAGGGCAGAGCATCGTCCATTGCTCGTTTTGCAGTCTGCTCAGCTGGTGGGCATAGGTGGTCTTCTCAGCTCCTGTACAGAATCTCAGTGGAGGACAGAGAGCATTGCCTGGTATAGGGTACATGGTATATTTTATATCTGAAATTCCAGTCACTGCTTCTTGCATGAGCATCGTGAGATTTCTGAGGGGAGTTTGTTAGCAGTTTCATAGATTTCTGTCCTCCTCACGTAATGCTTTTCCGAACTCTTCCAGTCCTGTCGCTGTTGTTGGGTGAGTGTTGGGTATCGGTATTGTCTATGTAGACCACCCCAGGGTGCTCAGTGAGCTAGCACCATGGCTGCTGCCGTCTTGCATCCACCTCAGTGCTCCTACCAGAAGGTTGCACGCACAGGGAGCTTTCCATCAGATGCATGCAGTAGCATCAGCAGCATGGTTCAGCAAATGTGCAGTTCTTCTTCAAGAGAGGGAGATTTCCGGGCTGCATCATGGTCGGCAGAGCTGGTTAAGTGGTTTGTCTTGCACCTGAAGATAGTGCAGCAAGCTCTGTGCTTATATACTGTATGCTCATACCTCAGATTGAGAAGGTCAGAGGTCTCTGCTCATGATCTGGCTCTGAAAGCAGCAGAGTAAGGACATTTTTAGTACCCTTTCAGGAGGTGGTATGTTCCTGGAAGGGACATCTGTCTAATGCATGCAGCGTTATTTATTGTGGGATACACAGTGTGGGAAGGCAGGCATGACACAAGCTATCTGGTACTATCAGGGTAATGCAAGATAAGTCTTTTAAAAGAAATCATAAACATGTTTGGCATATATACACAATAAAATGTCTCCTGTAGGACTCATTCTTCCAGTGTTGCCTAATCAATCCGGTATGTTGTTTTTGAAGCGTTGATTTTTTTTAAGCCTTGCATCTCCTTCTGATACTCAGATGTCTGGCTGATGAGGTCTTTTGATGCTATGTGCTGTATTTATAGCCCTTATGAACTTGTCTTGCGAAATGACTAGATTTTAATCACTCGCTTCCTTGAGTACTGAATCCTAAATATGCAGACTTGTTAGCACTTAAAGAGCTTTATTTGTCTATCAAAGTACATTAAAAACAAGCAAGTCTATTGGAGCTGCCTGTCTTGAAAGGGTTAGGATTAAGATACCAGCAGAAGTGAGGTGAATAACAGTAGATAGATGGACAGAAAGACTGGGAAGGAACTATTAATCTTGGAGTTACACGCTGATGGTTTACCAGAGCAGGTCTGTCATTATCTGTTTTACCCTTTTTGTGGGCAGTTCCTGGTCTGCTGTTATATGCTATTTTGAAAATCTTTTCAAGGATAATTGCTGCTATGAAGGTAGATATTCCCACGTTCTGGATGATGCCTGGGTTAAAAAAATGGTGATGGCTCTAACTCCCCATTTCCTTGCTTTTTTACCTTTTCCCTGAAATTTAGAAAAAGAGGTGTTAGGGAATGACACTGGTAAAATGGATTGACTGTCCTTGATTTTTTAATTCCCAGTTTTTCTTTGTGGAATTTCTTGGATTATTCTTTACCTTTTAGGTTATATTCCATGGAGAGTTAAACTTTTCAGAGAGGTTGTTGGCAAGGAATGTGCACCATGATAACTAACAAAATAACATTTCCTATTGAAGCCTATCTGAATTGATTGTCCCCATGGCTATAAACACAGAACAGAAGAGGAATTCTAGAAGGAATCGCAAAAGTGCTAAGTCTCCCCTCTTTTGTTACTAAAATATCTTAAAAATGGAGCGAAAGCTGATAAGGCACTGTGTTGGAGATAGGCAATATGCAGGATAAAAGCAAAAGTTTAGCTTTCAACTTACATAATAGACATGGGAAAATGTCACTGCAGATTATGCTAGTTGCACTAAACGGTTGTCTGTTAAAAGCAATTGAGTTCTTTTCCTGCTGTGCTGGCATATAGAGCTGCTGTCTTTGGTGCTGTAGCATTAAACCAACACAATGTTGAGGTTTTTTTTTTTTCCCCTAAAATCTATGTCTGCCAGATACTTCATAGAACTTGTTAGGAATTATGAATATAAATGTTGCGCATAAAGGAAGCGGGATGCTGCCCCACTGCTCTCTGCTTTTCAGTGCCTTTTCACATGAATGTACTATTTTGTGCTGTGCAATACAAGCAATTATATATAAATTCTTGGCAAAGCAGAATCTTAGAGTTTTGAAATGACATTTCTTCAAGCAAGAAAAACTGCTGCTTATGGTAGTTTTGCTAGGTAAATTTGGGATTTTGACCCTTTTTGGCCTTTATATTCAGTGGTAGAAATACATGTTTGGTTTAAACTCCTAGAGGCACAGTGCTTGAAAAGGTGTCATACATACCACCATATCAATAAAAGTAGACAAGCTTATGTTACCACTGTTTTGATTTTTCTTCTAAAACAGAGGCCACAGTTACTTAATTTGTGAGAAATCTACAATACGATTCCCCCTCCCACCCCTCCATGTAAGGAAGAGGATTATTTTTATGTTTGTTTTTTTCCTTTAACTTTCCTTTTTTTCCTGTCAGTTCAAACTCTTTCCTGTAGTGTTTTGTTTTAGGATAAAAACCAGCCAAAGTGGGATTTTCATTTTCTCCAAATTAGGTGCTACTCTGATAGCAGTTAAAGAATTGATTTTTTTGCTGCTTTTTGTTACTAGATACAGGATCTTTAATTTCCAAAAGTGATTCATGAATTTGGCAGAAGGCCATTTTAGAGTGCAAAACCTGAAACATGTGAAATACGGTATTCAGTTCTTACTGGAAACAAGGTTCCATTAAAAACATCTCTGTCAGTGAAATGGCCAGTCATCCAAAATCACTGCTCTTGTGTGCAAATGGAGCTTATGAGATTTCAGTCTGTTACTGAAAGCTTTTCATTACCTGAAACAGTTAGAAGATTAAAACAAACAAAAAAATTACATCTATCTGTAATTAAATGATGTGATGTGATGATATTATAATTTCTTTTAAAATATAATTTATTATAAAACAATTGCATTATTGGCTGTATTCTTGCAACAGGAAGGCAAGAAGGAATAATGGCTGTTTAGACACTGTTAAATTTTGCTAGTTTATATCCTACAGTCAGGCAGATGGTGTAGGTACATAGCTATAAGCTATTGCGATCTTGGTTTCCTAAGCTCTAATGCTAGATGAATAACAGGATCCTCTGTAATTTTCTCTTTACAGTCTATACAACACTGACTCATTTAGTGGCTATTTCATAGAATCACAGAATGGTTTGGGTTGGAAGGGACATTAGAGCTCATCCAGTTCCAGCCCCTCTGCCACAGGCAAGGATACCTCCCAACAGACCACACAGGGTTGCTCAAAGCCCCTGTGTCCAACCTGGCCTTGAGCACTGCCGGGGATGGGGCATTCACAGCTCCTCTGGGCAACCTGTGCCAGTGCTTCTTCGTTCTCACAGTAAAGAATTTCTTCCTAATGTCTAATCTAGATTCACCCTCTGTCAGTTTAAAGCCATTCCCCCTTGTCCTGTCACTACATGCCCTTGTAAGAAGTCCCTCTCCACCTTTTTATAGGCCCCCTTTAGGTACTGGAAGCTGCTCTAATGTCTCCCTTGGAGCCTTCTCTTCTCCAGGCTGAAGAAGCAAGCCCATCTCTCTCAGACAGCCCAGGTGCAGGACCTTGCGCTTGGCTGTGTTGAACTTCATGAGGTTGGCACTGGCCACCTCTCAAGCCTGTCCAGCTCCCTCTGGATGGCATTGCTTCCCTCCAGCATGTCGACTGCACCGCACAGCTTGGTGTCATCAGCAGACTTGCTGAGGATGCATCAATCCCACTGTCCATGTGGCTGACAGACAATGAACAGTGCTGCTTTCTCTTTCTTTTCTTTCAGTTGGTAACGGAGATGCTACAAACAGGTCATTAGGGAACAGCAGACATCAGTTTGTCAGTCTATGATTTCTTGAGGCTGCAGTGGCGGATGGCAGCAGGGACAAAGTTGGTAAGCTGCCTGACGTGAAAGAACTGGCTAAATCTAACAGGTCAAAATGTAAAACTGCAAGGGTTCTCAAAACAGCAGTACCAACATCAAAGGTGCCACTGAAGAGCAATTTGCTTATTGATAAGAAAAAACAGGGTGCTGCTTAGGTACCTGCCAAAGAGACATTTTTCAGAACTTCTTTACCACTAAATGCTTCTTAGGATAATCTGAATCAATCACCAGAACACATCTGTGAAGACATAAGCATGAGCTTGTTGGTGTGTTTCGTTTCTGAACACTGGCCATTTCTCTTTACTGCCAAAACAATGGGGAAAATCACTCGCACATCATAAATAAAAAGTTCTGATTTCAAATAGATGAGACTGTCACAGTCATCTTTTGTGTTTATGGCATCACTTTTCAGCATAACATAAAGTGAGAAATTATGAAGGTACTTTAGAGTTCATCATTGGTGCATCCTGCAGGACAGGTTTACAGTTCATTATTGTTTTGAGTGAAGAACCCAGGTAAAAAAATGCAAGGAAATTGAAAGTAGTTCCATGAAACAGGCAAATGTTCATCAAAATAACCTGGTAACTGTCACTGTTTGTGCAAGACCTGTTCATAATTAATTGCTTTGATTCTTTATCGGTGAGGAAACCCCAGAATATTCTGTCCAAGTTGTTAAAGGTGCTGTCCTAAATGCCATCCAAGATTTTGATTAAAGCAGAGTTTGCCTTTTGCAGAATGAAATGTTATGGCTGGATGTGATTAACAATGAGCAATTGGAACCATGGGAGAACAAAAAAAAGTAATGATTCAGATAAGTTACAGAGTTTTTCCATTCCATAGTGCATATGACCAATCCCAAATCATAGATTGATCCTGAAAAAAATACACACATCAGCCCAAACAATGTTGAAATATTATATAAAACAAAAATTCTTCTGGTTTTAAAAATGAGAAATGCAGATTTACTCCATTGTCTTTGTCAGCCACATGGACAGTGGGATTGCAATATTCAATTACTTTGTCATATTTTACTCCTGATGCATTTGAAGAAGAGAATTCCTTCCTTATAATGAAGTGAAACAAATTCAAAAACCTTTTCTGAACAAATCAGAGAAAAGAGACAGTAGGATATTTTATGTCTAATATCCCCTGTGGACATGGAATCATGCATCATAGTGATCAGGCTGGAAGACTGAACCTCTCTGCCTCTCTTCCGTATTCTCTACCAGTACCTTCTTTTCCCCTCTCCTCTACCAGCAGGCTTTGAGCATCTCCTTTTGGCTCCAGCTCCGCGGTGCCAAAACATGGACGGATAGTGATGCTGCCCGTTCCTCCCTCCTGTCAAATCAGGACCACTCAGCCCTGATGTCGCACTGCGTTCCTGTGCCCTCTCTGGTTCAGAGATCTGTGCTAGAACTCAAAACATTGAAATTAATCTATTAGAAAAAGGCTCTACATGGGAGACATATTACTTATGGTATTGACATCTGTGGCATTGGATCTGGATTTCTCTTGACCATCTAATTAATTGTAGTGCCTGTCTCCATCAAAGCAATTAATAATAAACTAGTCAATTTTTTGTCATACATACTGCTAGCAACTGTTCTGGTGTGTTCAAGGGTAACCTTAAAAATCCATAATTATACTCTGCATGCTGCTGCCCACTGATAATTAATTATGTACAAAATTTGAACTATGATAATGAATCACTGAGCTTAGAGAAGAGGTTTGGGAAAGAAATGTTGGTTTTATCCAATGTAGTTTCTTGAATATCAGTCAGACTCTCCTTTTTTTTTTTTTTTTTTTTGTGTAATAAGCCAGAAGAATCAAAAGAATCTCAGGATAAATTCATACGAAATGTCTTGACTTTTTTTTGTGATTCCCACCTCAGTGTTGTGTTGTGAGGAGATACATGAATCTGCCTGACAGAACAAGAGCAGAAATTGTGGTAGCCATTGATAACTAAATGAAGAATGTGCACCATATTGAAAATAACTTCTCAGATATGTTCTGTTCATGAAATATATTGAAGTGAAACTGAACACCCTCTTTCATGTAGATAGTGGAGTGCTTGAGGTCATCTTTGTGTTTCTCTAGTCTTGGGACAGGCTGGCTGGCAGTTTGCTTCACAGCATCCTCAGACACAGCTGTAACTGGTATGGTTCCACAGGGGAAAGCCATAAAGCTAGCCACAAGTCTCTGGTATGCAGGGAGTACCTGTCCTCAGGAGACTTCTGGTGAAGCAGAAAGTCCAAAATAGAGGCTGCATCCACCATGGAGCATGGCATCCTATTCCTGTGTGTCCAGGTGCCTTTCTCAGAATCACAGAATGGGTTGCAAGCACACACTGCTGGCCCATGTTGAGCTTGTCACCCAACACCGCAGTCCTTCTCCTCAGAGCTGGGCTACTCTCAGCCTGTAGCTGTGGTTGAGATTGCCCTGACTAAGGTGTGGGACCCTGCGCTTTGCCTTGTTGAACTTCATGAGGCTGGCATTGGCCACTTCTCAAGTACTCAGGGCTCCTCTAGATGGCATCCCTTCACTCCAGCGTGTCAGCCACACCACACAGGGTCACTCTGAATGGACCAGTGCAAAGACAAGAGCATGGTCTTTGCCCCTAGTGATGTGTTACTCAGCTGATGCATTGTCAGTCATGTGCTGGTGGCCTGATGTGTAGCCAGAGTGGGCTCGTAGGTCAGCTATTCTGCTTGTGCTCGTCAGGCAACCGTGCAAGCTTCTTTCTCAGTGTCAGCTGATGGGGACTGCAGGTACCACCTCTTGGTCTCTGCTCCTGTTTCACTGCCAAGACTTGCAGTAGCTGACATGCTTTGCCCGGTTGCTGGAGTGCATCTACCTTTAGTGTGATTTATTGCTGTGGGCTAAAAGTTTGCTCTGCTCATTCATCATCATTTGCTAACCGTAAAACAGGTATACGCTACCAAGATCAGTCTGTGTAGGAGAGCTTGGCACGAACTGCAGGCATCCTTTAGGGATGACATACATTTAAAATCCCTTTCATGGTAACATTACAGAACAGTCCTTAGTGTAAGTGGTGATAATGCTCAGAGGAATTTCAAAAAAAGGTATTTTGTTATAGTATTTCTTTTAATATAGCCTTATGCATAAACCCTCTCTGTGTAATTACAGCTTTGTAAATCCCCATTATTTGTTCTCTGTAACAAAGGATTTGTCTGTTGAGTTACAACTGCAAATACCTCATAAACCTGGCAGCTGAGTATTATCTGTAATATACTGGGGAGAGAAAGCAAGCAAATACCACAGTCTTTCTGAAAATACAGAAATGTAAATGAAGCCCTTTTTAATGGAACATCCAAAATGGGGAAAATACCACTTTACCCTTTCCTGCTAATTGTGCATTCAGAAGTTTTCAACGTGCATGACTGCAGTTTTGAATTTGGTTACTTGGATAGATTTTATGGGTTTTGTCTGATCTCTTTTTGTAGAAATAAACATAAAAGGCAATTGCAACACATTGACTTTGAGACATTATTGCATAGTTACTAAACAAATGTCTGAATCTCCCAGTTTGTCTCTTAATTGGAATTTAGCCCAATTCCACCTCCCAAAAAACCCTGGCATTTCAGCATGCTTGGCCTTAGCTCCAGAAAACAAAGTAAAATATCATGCCTTAAGGCTTTTATCCTGTTAGCTTAGCCAGGAGATCTTGATTTGACACTGTTTAGAATTTAGTCATGGTTGGTTATCGGTAGCAAATGATGTCATTGTCACTAGCAGTGTTTACCACCACCCCAAATGATGAAGAGAAGTTAAGCAGCTGCAGAGATTACTTAAACTGTGCTTCAGTAAAGGTTTATATTTGCTGTATGCACTGGGCATAGGGAGGCATTTCCAAAGCCCCTCTTAGAAATACCTGTTTCTGTTTCGTTGTCTATTCCTGATATTGGCAACCAAAACTGCCATTTGAAAACTACTTTGCAGCAGATTGCTGGCCTGATGATTATACAATGTTGTACAATACTCCTTAAAACCTTTACCATAAATAAGAAGAAAGTACTCTCTAAGCTCACTTTCACTGACTTTCAGTTGGCAATTTCCATTTTATTTATTCTTATTTTTCATAGCTTTCAAAATGTATGCAGAGCTTAAGGATACACTCCTTGCACAAACCATGCAGTGCCACAGTTCTTGACTGCATTGGGACATTTTACTGGAGCATGTGCTACACATGGGACTTAAATGAAGGCATGTGTCATACAGGTAGAAAAAGATCGAAGAAATAAATATAGCAAAAAATAATCTTTAAATTAAAGATAAAGCACCCAATGTACAGACTAGTTCACTGTATTTTTTCCTTCTTTGATGCATTCGTTAAACTTCTGCTTTCATAGAACTTTCTTGCTTTCATTTTGGATGGACTTACCAGCTTCATTCCAGTGTGCAAGTGTGGTGGTTGCCATCCACCATCCCAAGCAGAACATGGCACCACCAACTCAGTTATTAGAAAAAGTACTGGGGGAAAAAAATAAGCATTCTGGATGTGTCATGAGTTGGAGTCAGCCAGGCTTTAAGGTCTGGGATGTGTTGGGTTGAGACTGGCATGCTGAAAAAGATAACAGGAGTCTGTCATGTTTTATTACAGCACTTGATGATGACATTCACTGGCTGGGGATATTGTACGGCAACATTCGCTGCATGCTCTTTCTTGAAGATACTAGTCTTTTTAATTCTGCCAGCCCATAGAAGACAGACTAGGGGCTATTAAGACAACCAGTCAGCAATTAAGACAACTATTCTTATGTCAGTGGTGTGATTATAGGCAGAAAGATACGTGATAGAAGATACATGATTTCTGATGCGAGGTTTGAAAGTCCAGATCTTATCTCTGATGAAGTTTATGCTTACTCAGACATATGGGCAAGGATAGAAATCACGCATCTGCTATAAAACAGTGTGAATCTAAGGATGAAGTTTTGGCTGTCTCAGCTTCTCTGCTCTCTAGGTTCCCCTTCAGTAAGCTGGAGGAGGAGAGGAGAAAATTCCACAGTGCTGTTTGCACCACTAATAACTGCAGTATATAGTTAAAAACATGTGGGATTAATGCCACAGGATTTGAAACAATTATTTTTGGTGCAGTTTTTTAAGTCAAGGAAAACAGTGTCATTAACATTTATGATGTAAATTAAATATGCTTCAATAGATCTTGAAGGTCTACTAGCCAAAATACATTTTTATCTTGCTAATTTGTCATTTAAACAGAATTAATAATGCAAATGCTGGCAAAAAAGAGGACCATAGGTATTACCATCTGTGGACTTGCCATTTACTGGAGAGAGTAATAGCTTCTGGGCATAGTATTCATAGCATTTTCAGTAAAGCAGCTGTGAGGGTTTAGCTCTTTAGGATGATCTCAAGATGGTAGTGGTGATCTTTGTTTCCTTGTTATTCTACCTCTGAACAGTTGGGTCAGGCTACCTGGCTGAAATATCAGACTTCTTAGACCAAGGAGGAGGGCTAGCTTCCAAAAAGTCATTGAGCTTTATGATTTCCATGCCATCCAGTCACTAAGAGAAATAGTAAATAGTGGGTGAACAAAGAGAGATGTTCCTCAGCACTTCCTTGGGCAAAAGGACAGACGTGAGACAGTGGTTCTGTGACTGGTTGTGCTGTTGGGACAGCAGAACATGGACCACATGTTCCTCTTGCAGTTGGCAGTTATCTCTGTAGCTGTGGGTGGAGGTTAAATGCAGTTTTTTGGCAATGATGGTTAACTTTCAATTTGTACATATGCTTTAAATGGAATGATTTTATGTGTTTTCTACCTTCCAGCTATGATCTTGTCTTTGCTGTCCAATCTAAACATGGGCTTTCTTCTAGCCCGTTTATCCTGCAGAGAACATATACCATCATGGTAATTATGATTAGCATTGTACTGGTAGTAAATATTCTTGGGATGCATCTGTAGGTCCCAGAGTTTAGGCTGTGCACACAGGCCTATCTGCTGCCTCGCCACGTCCGCACAGACCGGGTCTGGCTAAAGAAGCGCCAAACAATCCAAGGCATGCTGTGTAGAGTTTCAGGAATGAAAATGCTTGTCACAGATTAGACTTTGGCATGCTGCAGTCGTGGCTTTTTACTCTACAAAGTGCATAGTGCAATTTGCTAACTACTACAAGTGCTGGAACTGTGAAATCAAATGGCCTTGAGTCAAGACTGGGGGGACAGGAAGAATTAAATGTTTCCATGCCAGCAGAGTTCCTTGCATCTTGAGAAGCTTTGCTGTGGGGGGTCAGTGAGATCTTCCCTGTTGGTGTTTTTTTGGTGTGGGTTTTTTCCTATTCCTCCCCTCACTGTTGCACATTTTAATTGCTACTGAGAGCTGCTGAACAGCAGAACTGAAAGCCAGACTTTTGGAGTGGCTTTGGGAGTGAATTTGTTTCCTGCTCAGAATTCTTGGTTCCCCACCCCTTTCTTTTTCCTTTCTTGGCCTTGATGGAATGGGAACTCGGTGCCTTTTCCAGGCCTGGTTGGCTTTCTGTGATCTTTTGTGAAAAAGAAAATTGTAGTTGCTTTGCTCAGTCAGTCTCCTTGTGGGACCTCTGAACATCGGGACATCCTGTGGGGACTACAAAAGTAAGCTGAAACAAATTCTGGGGTGATGATGAATATGTTTAGAAGCCTGAATAGATTTAGATTTGCATTTTTTTGGTAACTGTAAAGAATTTTCCCCCTAGTTGTTTCTTTCCAGATGAAGATGTCTGTGATGGGTTTCAGGAGCCTAAAAGGAATGTTCTGTAGGATGAATGGGATTTTGTTGGATAAGGATATATGTACAAGAAGAAGAGCAGTGACTTTATCCCTACTATGATATCTGTTCATGGACGTAGGTAGAATGTGTAATTTATATCTAAACTTTGTGAAGTGTACCTGGATGCCTTTTCTCCTGCTGTGTACTGTATGCTCTGAATCATTTGGAAATAACTTGTTTTAACTTATTGGCTGTATTTATTATGGGGATCAAACCCATGTTTTGCTTATGGCAAGATATGTTGCTGTATCTTCAGCTTTGCAGTTTTTACTGAACAGCATAAACAGAAAAGATGAAATAACAATGACTGAAACAAAAAGGAATGCTTTTATGTGTACAACTCCATGAAGTCAAGAATTTTCTGAGTCTGGTACAGGAGAAGATTTTCATTTACATCTATTCTGCTGTCTGATCAATTTGGCAGTATTAGTTTTCTGTGGTTCAACTGGAGTCATTGGTGAGTCTTCTCTAAGAAGACTCATAAACAGCTTCAGTAGCAAAGTACATTGTTAAAACAATCTCTGTCAGTAGGGTTCTTTTAGTGTTAGTATTTCCAAAACTGTTTAATAAGGAGTTCTTCTGAAAAAGGTGGAGCTTGCAGAAATATTTATATTTTTTTTATCTGAATTAAAAGGATTATGGTAAACTGTTTGTTGAAATTACAAAGCCTCTTGTCACTGAGTGTGGACAGTGACCTGCTCTGTTTAACTTGGTTGTACTGGTGTGCTTTTGAGGCAGTCTGCTAGAACCCCTCCAGAGTGCATGCAAAGTTAGCACATTCGGTGATGGCAACAAGTATAGTTTTTACTGTAAAGAGGCATATGCTTAGGAGAATGACACATCTGAATATTGCAATGAAATGCAATTGCGTTTTTGGCAGAGATTGTCCTCTCCATCTGAGCAAGGAGGTTATTAAGCATGAAAGAAGTGCAGGCAGTTAACAGGAGATATTTCTATGTGAAAGTAGACAGCCCGTGTGAAACTCTGCCAAGGTATCAGAGGCAGGTAAGACCAAGTCTTATCAAGCAGGCAGTGTTGAATGCTTAGAGCCTCACTTACGCAGTGCAGTTTTGAGAGGTTATCTCCACTTGAATAGAAGCCAGATCATCTGAAGATAGACCCTTCCTGCTGACTGATGGAGAACAGTAATGGTCCATCTTTCTCTAGGTTCTCAGACAGACTACTGAGACCATCAAGCTGGGCAGGCAGCAGGGCCCATGAGAACATATGGTGGGAGGTACTCATGGCCCTCATTATAGCTTGTCCTGTTATCAACAGCTACATCAGATAAGACAAACTTATGCAAACTCTTTAAGCATGCTGGGGTTTGTTTTTTTTCTGGGAGTCATAAGCCCTGCCAAAGTCAGCTTTCATTCTTCTTTTAAAGGTACGTAGGATGAGTTTAAATATGCTTCAAAGCAGCCTGTGCTGTTAGTGTTTCTAGAATAGAAATACTTTGCTTCAAAAGCTGTGGATCTTGTCACAAATCCAGGATGACTTTTTAGTCTTCTTCAGACTTGCCTCTGGATCTGCTTTGTGGTTACAAGCTATCTTGTAAGATATTCCTTTCCCTTCCCACAAAGAAGCATTCTAGTCCCATAAACTTTATGCTGTGGACTGCTGAAGTGTTGGGACAGGTGAGTAATAAAGAATCAGAGACATAGTGTGTTCTCACTTGCACTCCGGTTAGATTCAGTGGGTGTTTTACATGAGAAAAGTAAGAATTTGGTTCATGCTGTAGTAAATCCCACTCAATCCTATTGAAACCATGCATAGCCTCCAGTGATAGAACACCTACTGGTTCTGTCCCTTGATTCCTGCATGCAAAACCTTTCTTAAGTTGCCTCTCGTAGGTGACCCACACCTAAAGCCAGATGTAAGGTAATCTGGTGCTGATGCATGTTTTAGCAGCTGATTATCAGAAGGGGTTGTAGAAAATTAAATCCATGAGTAAATCATGGTTTCAGCTGTAACAGTTATTTTTCTCCTTCCTAGTAGCTGGTGCAGTGCTGTGTTTTGGTTTCAGTCTGAGCACAGTGCTGATAACACACCGATGTTTTAGTTGTTGCCCAGTAGCACTTACCCTGATCATGGACTTTTCAGTCTCTCATACACTGCCAGTGAGGAGGGGCACAAGAAGCCAGGAGGAAGCAGAGACAGGACACTTGATCCAAACTATCCCATACCACACCATGTCATACCCTGTATATAAATGGGGGGGAGTTACCTGGAAGGTGAGGTCACTGCTCAGATCAGGCTGGGTATCGGTTGGTAGGTGGTGAGCAATTGCATTGTGCATCACTTGTATTTGTTTTCTTTCCTTTCCCATTTTAGTTTTATATTCTCTCCCCTTGTTACTTCTATTATTATCACTAGTAGTTGTTTTATATTATACTTTAGTTACTGGACTGTTCTTATCTCAACCCATGGGGTTTCCATTCTTTCTATTCTCCTGCACATCATGGCCTTGTGGGGGGGGAGCGGAATGTGAGAGGCGAGTGAACAGCTGCGTGGTGCTGAGTTGCCAGCTGGGTCTAAACCCTGACAGTCCTTTTTGGTGTCCAACGTGGGGCACCAAAGAGTTGAGATGTATTTTACTAAGTAATGAAACTACCTCAGTTGTTCCTCTCCCTTTAAAAGTACACATATGCACCTCCTCAGCTGTGGGAAATCGGACACTGCAAATGTCAGCTTTGATGAACTGTTTCGTAAAAATGAGATCTCATGCCTTTTCTCAAAAATGGATGGTTAATTTAATGAATTTCTGCACTGCATAAATGTTTCTTTTTATGTTTACCTTTTTCATTTCTGAAATAGGCTCATTTTATAGGTCTCTCATAAAAAAAAAAGGTGAATGTACTCTAAGGACAGAGGCACTTCTACTATTCACTTGAGCTTTGCTTCCCTCAGGTTGGCAGATTCACAGCCATTCCTAGAGGAGTCTCTTGTTAACCCCACTGCCCCCCAAAACACTGTATTTTCACTGTAGAGCAGAGGATTAATTTCTTCAACCACTACATTGATCACATGCTTCGAGGCCAAGCCTTAAATTCTTCCTTGGCAGAGATGAACAAGGTCTCTCCTTGTTTTCCCTTCATCTGTAAATTTCTAACCATACTGACTGATGGCTAATGGAGTGTGTACAGAAAGTGCTAGAGGCTGAGATGTTTTGCCTGTGACTCAACATGATTTCTCTGCTTTTCAACAAATACCACTAATAATTGTCAGATTTTATTAGACTTGGCATTTTGTTTTCTACTTCATGCTGTGTGTTATGCTAATTTATAAAGTGAAATAAGATAAAGTGTGATTCTGTTCTTGCATATATTACTGGCAAAATATACCCATTTAGTTCAGAGTTATCAGAATCCAATTCCCAGTTATAATGCTGATGCCTGCAAATAGGTCCTGGTTGTAAAGGACTGAACAAAAGTCACAAAGAAATGAAAGGTTAATTAATATTTGCTATGACCTCAAAAATCTTTGATTGCTCTGAGTCATGCTGGAACTTTTTCAGCATAGTCTTATAACTTTTTTGATTTTTGGATTTCATGATGGATGTTGGTACACTGTTGGCAAATGCACTATTTAGAATGACTTAGTTGAAGCAGATGTTTAATGAAATGGCTTGATGCTTTTATTCTTATACAAGCTGACCCTACCTGTTTTGGGATTGAGCAGGAAAGAGCTGCTTTTAAAAGAAACTTTCGGGCTGAGAAGCAATTTGAATGAGCATATTGCAGGGCAAGTCCATCTTAGAATAGCAACTATCAAGTGTCCAACAAAAAAATAATAGCAATACCAATACCAATCACAAAATACTGCTTGTAGTGAAAATAAACCTATGAAGTATACTGTTTAGGTGATGAACTGACTAGATCAGTTGTTTGTATTGATATTTCCAAAGCATTTGAAATGTTTGTTCAGAAGAGCTGGTTAAGATAGTAAATAAATAAAGGCCTTCACCTGAGAGTGTTGAGAATGATTATCTCTCCAAATGAATGGAAATTTATTTCAGTTATGTGAAAAGAACCCCATTGTTTTGGTGTTAATTGAAGTGAAACTAAAATAATAACTTCAGAAAGTACTATTTACCAAATTGATTTTAATACAGATTTTTTTACTCTTTTCAGTGAAAGAACAGAAAATGAAGCTCTAATAAGGTAAGAATGTTTTATTCCACGTTAGTAAGATATTCAAGATAATTGGAGGCAATTTTTTAACAAATATGCTCACAATTCCTGAGTAGATCCTAAACATAGTTTGCGTCTGTGAAAAGGAGACAGTATTGCAGAATGAGTGTAACAGCATTTGACTATTTTTCACTGTTGTTAAGCCACTGTTTGGTCTTTTAATCAAAATAAGATAGATTACTACATAGATTTGGAAACTTCTTTTTGCCTATGAGAAATTTACAGGTTAATTATTTTTCAACAGATTAGTTTTTACTACTCAGTCAATTAAAATCTTCACTTGTAAGGACGCCTTTCTTACAGTTTGAAAATTAAATACTAGAGTACATGCTGAAATAAGTACTATTGTAGCAAATTTGAGGGTTTTGGCATATGGTGGTGGGAGTTTACATAGACAAATAAGTGAATTACATAGGCGAATAAATGTACCTGTAGAGGACACGTGAACTCTTCTAGTATTTCCTCTCCTACATGGCATGATTCAGGCTGCATCTGGAAGTAGATTCTCTTGTGCATCTGCTAGATAAGCAAAAGGCAAAAGAAGATCTTTCAAGACATTATCAACAGCAAGGAGTGTTAAAAAGTGGGGATTTATCTCTTCATTTCTTTCATTGCGAGTGAGGATGCTGACATTCACGTGCTGTGTTATCTAGAAAATGATGCAGTTATGTCAAATAACATAGCCAGGTGTATGATAGGAAGTTGTTCTGACAGGCAGTGGCAGGAAGAACCTGTTCAGAGCATTACAAAAATGCATAATTACTTTTCAGTCACAGGTGATAGTTTCAATTTTAATAGCCACGCACAGGGTGCCAAGGAAGGGAAGTGTTGTTGGTTACTGTTTTCCTTTCCTCCCGTATTAGCCTCTTTTGGTTTTTATTGGTGCTTCAAGTAAAAGCTTGCAGAGCTGTTAGCTGCATTTCCTGCACCTATTTCTAGTCAAACGCCTTCCAAATGGAAGTGTGACTAAAAGGAATGGCTTTTTAAACCTGATGACATTTTAAACCAGTAAAAGTTGATACATCTATGTAAACTGGGTTCCTTATTTGCAAATGGGCATCCCTGGAATAGGGAAGAGGGAGGCTGAGAAATCAGTTAAACTATGCAAAATGTAAGCTTTTTGATACCACAAGTGAGTAGAAATGTGAAATATTAATGGGAAAACAGAAATGCTGTAAAAAAGTAATGAGGTGTCACATCACATTTTTTTTGTTGTTGTGGAAAATTTTAAAGTGATGAAAGTAGCAGACAATCAAGCTTTTCAGTTCTTGTGTTGTACTAGTACATGGAGAGCATGTGCAAGTATTTGCAGTTACAAAAGTTTGTGCATATATAGTATATCTCTGAGACAGCAAGATGCTGCCGTTCTGCACCAAAACACTGTGAAGAATGGGAAGTCCTCCTGGAATAGGGCTAAGGAAGCTAAGGAACTTCATAATGTGTGGGGAATCACATGAGCTGTACAGGGATTTAGTAAATGCCAGAAGAAATTCTAGTTCTAAGCAGTCTTTGTACGCTGATCTCATCAACATCCATGATTCAGGGAGGACACAAGTCCTCCTTCAGTCTCCTTACCAGGATTCAGCCGTACAAGAACTGGGCAAACACTGCAAAAACGGATTAAGCTTGCTCTGTTTGTAGTTGATCACCTAACACAAGAGAGCCTTATGTGAAACCTCTGAATCCTACAGTAATATAAATGTCTAAGTAATACGCTTAAGTAATATGGCATGACAGCAGTAGTGGAATTTTACTCATTTTGTTTCCCAGAGTCACAACTGGAAGTATTTTTGGTACAGATTGCTCAATCCTGGATTTTTGCCTTGGCAGAAGTACTGGGTCATTCTTAGCAGGGTTTTTATGTGATTTTGACGTACAAGTACTAGAAAACCACCTGCCATCAGCCATGTATTTCTTTAACTATAATATTCGGTAACTATTGATCCAATTTGAGCTGGAATGTATCAGTTAAGTTGAAAGTGAAACTCTGCGGATGGTGGTGCTATTGATCCCAAATTTCCAGGTCTTACAAATGGGTGACTGCCATGAAAACTGGAAAAGCTTGTTAAAGATGCTTAGTGCGCTTAAACCGACTTTTCTCTTTTTAGTCTCTATAGTCAAAAGCTATCTATCTGTACTACCACCGCAGCTGCTCTGCGTTGGATTCAGGAATCCCTGTTTTGATTTGCCAAACAGGCAAACTGTTTATCTCGGGTAGGAGAATTTTGAGGTGTGATGTGGTTAGTATCTAAAAATATCTGTGTACAGATAAGACTCCAACAGACAAAAACAGTGAGATAAGCAAGAGGAGTTCAAGTTGGAAATATGATACTGTAGGTGTAATTAACCATTGGAAAAGCTTGGAAAGGAATGTGGTAGATCACTTGGAGTAATTAAATCAAGATTAGATCTCCTTCTGAAATATCTTCTCATAGAGTTACCAGTTCTTGGGCTTTGAGAAGAAATTGCTGCGTGAGGTATTAGAGCCTGTGCCAGGCAGGAAGTCAGACCAGATTATCATCTGAGTTCCTTCAGGCCTTTTAAATCCACATCTCCACCAACAAAGGCTCTTATGTGGTACAGGCAGCCACAAGATTTCCAAAATCAGAGCTGGAGCAGGTCACTCTTGTTTCAGTGGTGAGGGGTTGAAAAGTCTTTGAGCAGGTCCTTGAAGAAATGTGGTGGTGAGAACAGTGCTGCTTAGTTCGCAGGCTTTGTGTGCTACGGTCAGATGTACTAGGACTGAGCCATCTTCTGCTCTTTTCTGATCAGTCCGTGGACACATCTTTCTGCATGATATTCTGATATTTCAGCCAGTTTACTTAGTAGCTTGCCTTTTGTGTTGACTTCTCTGAAAAGTCATGGTGTGTCTGTGGTGTTTATTGAATCCTTTCTGTGATACAAGTAAAGGCCTGAATGAATTCAGAACCCTAACCCTACCATAGGATCTTCTATAGCCAATCTTACTATCTGTATGAGTAGAAAGGGCAGGGTAAATTTTTAGCAGATAAGTAGAATTAGTATAAGTTAATCTGCTTTCCCCAAAACTGGAAATAACTTGTGTGTTTGCTCAGGGTTCTGCTCAGGGACACTTAGAGATAGTGAAGGATGTTTGTCTTCCAGTTCTCATCAGCTAAATGGAAGTGCATCCTTGTGTTACTGGGTAAGAGGCAAAAGATCCTTTTTATGGAAAGGATAATAAAATATGGTTGATCCTAAAAGTCATTTTATACTAGAAGAAACACCAAACATTGTTTTGAACAAGAATAGCTCTGACTTTGTTTCTTTGATAAGATCATTAATTTCCACATCCAAAATTAATCAGAAGTTACGGTGCAAAATCTTGCAAATAGAAAAATCCATCAAGTTGAGCTCAGAGTTATGTCATCCTACTGCACTTACTTAGCGTAGCTTCTGTTACAGGACTGTGGAGTATAACAGGAGGAATAGCTAGAAGTTGTGCTGGTGGTATGTGTTCATAAACTATTATGCAGGAGAGTTTTTCATGTAATTCCAGCTCTATTAAAAAACCTGTGAAAAAACTCTTCTGTATAACTATC
>JBCJKH010027243.1:0-14382 GCA_039877255.1 Loriculus beryllinus | reverse complement strand
TAGAATCATAGAATAGTTAGGGTTAGAAAGGACCTTAAGATCATCTAGTTCCAATCACCCATGCCATGGGGAGGTCCACCTCATACTTAACCATGTCACCGAAGGCTCTGTCCAACCCTGTCTTGAATGCCAAACTTAGGTGAAATTATTTCAAGCAGAAATTTTTGCCACTAGAGCTTCATAGAACCTATTAACAACATAACTTGCTTTATGAAAATTCAGCATTAAAAAAATCTACAACATATTTGGGATAATATACCTTATGCAGGAAATAACTTCATGAACTGATCTCTTCTCTTATTTATGGCCATGTGGACTTTGCTTCTTACATGCAATTCTGTAGAATCATTATGGCAATGACAGCACTATCTGAGAACAGTAGTTCCACAGAATGTTGGATTAGTCCATTTTTTTCATATGAGTTGTTCAAAGGCCTTCTCTCCACAAGTCTAAGGCATCTGCATCTCAAATTTTGATCCTAAAACTTCAGTACAGGAAGGTAAGAACAGCACCCTCCCACGTATAGCACAGATAGCATCCATCAGCACAGGTAACTCCCACTCTTTTCTCTATGCTTGCCATGAAAAACCTTACTCCTTCCCAACTTCTCTCCTGTCTCTTGAAGATGAGAATTGCTTTGATTTCTCTTTTTACAATCTTTAATAAGCTACTTTTTCCCAGTATGCAGGAAAGCAGAGCAGACAGTAGGCTTTCAGTGCAAGACCGAATTTTGTGTTACAATTAAAAATACAGGAGTCACCATTTTCTCTAGCTTCAGTGATATTTAAGAAAAAGCTATAACAACATTAAGAACCCAAAGCAATATTTATATTATTAAAATTCTAGGAAATCCTTAATCTAAGACCAAATCCTGGCCTGGTGTGCATTTTGAAATAAAATTATTAAATCTCTGAATTATTTAAGTAGATTTATATGAGGCATAGTTAAAGACAAAATTTATGATATTTATACTTACCCCCAAAGTCACATTGCTATCTCAAAGTTTAACTGCAATTGCTGGATTTAGCAGAAATTATCTGGAGGTGTGAGAATACACGTTTGTATGCCAAGACACTAAGATACCAGAAACTAAGAAAGGAATACATTATATGAAACAGTTATTTTCCTGAATTTTCTAATTTGTGAAAATGAAAGCCTTCTGTGGGGTTACCTATCCCTTAGGAGTCATCTGCTAACGGACACCTATAGAACAAGTTACACTAGGCATTGATGTGCTGCCTGCCAGTGTGCCTGCATGAGGTCCTAGGTTGCTGGCTCTGCTGGAAGCTACTCAGGCAGCCCATTGCCCTGGAAGCCTGAGACCTTGGTTGTTTCTCTCCCTCTTTCCCTGCCTTGCAGTTTTTCAGTTGTCTGTGTTTCCAGAGATTATGAGAAACTCTGGCTCTTGGAAAGAAGTGATACAGCATGATTAATTCTCCTTCACAAAGAATTACAGCATTTGGAAGTTTTGTTGTACAGCGGAGTAGAATCAATTTGTTATATCTCATACACTCTAGTAAATATTTTACCTTTTCAATCTGGAACAGAAACACATGCTGTAAAAATACACAGCCACAAATGAAATGTTTTTTTATGTGAAGGTACACAAGTCCTTAAGACTCATTTTTTCTGTTACTTGCTATGCATAAATACCCTGCTAAAGTTAATAAGAACAAATGTGGTTTATTACACATACACTTTTTTGTTTTGTTATGGAAAAAGTAAAGATAAATATTGGCTATAGTCTCCATATTATGGTCTGGAGTTGGATGTACTTGAACAATTTATATTTTGTTATGGGTAGTTTTCTTTATTCTCAAGCACTAAGCATGCATACTTGACAGGCAAACATCAAAAAAAGAGAATTACTTTTTTCATTTTACTACCCTATGTGTATATGGATGCACACAGACATTGTATTTGCACTCTTAATTCTTCTCCTTTATGAGCATTTAAAAGCTTCAATTTTGAAAGCAAAAAGAAATCAAATTTGGTTTTGTGCAAAACACATATCAGTCCTTCTGCAGTCCAGTAACCCCCCCCCCCTCCTTTTCCAACTGCCTAACATGCTGTCAAGTTTATAACTGAATTCAAAGTAATCTCTATTTCCATAAGAACGAGAAGACAGGCAAACAAGCTGCTTATACAACAGCCATGTAATGGGTTGTTTGCTATTTCTGTTCTATTACATCATTAGCACACTGGTTCTGCTTCTGGAAGGAGCCAGAATTCACATTAACAATTCTATTATTTCATATATAATTTCAGTAGCACTGTGGGCACTAATACTTTGACCCTAAAAGAAAAAAAAAAAAAAAAACAACCCACCTCTAAAATAAGATTTAAATTTCTATTCTGTGTTTCTAAAAACAGTAAAATGGATTCCAGTATAGCTAGGAAGACTAAACATATTCTAAGCTCAGAATAAGGTCCCTGGTTAGGAAGTAGCAGTTGTTTCAACGTAATGTTATGTCTGCATGTTAATTTATTTAATTGTGATGGTTTATACTTGCTACTGCTTTTGTCTCATGTTGATGGTTGCAAAGACATTATTCACTATCAGACACTGTGCTTTTTGTCCAATTTTATGTGTCACTACTAAGAAAAATTATGCAAAACATTTTAATTAATACTGAACATAATGAAAGTGAAGAGAAAAACTGCACTGCCTCAGAAAAAAAAATACAATAAGTGAACCCCTTCATGTTCCCATTTGTAGTATACCAATGAACTATAGAGGTTATTCAGAAAGGTGGTTTCTATTTTTATGATTTAGAATGTATCTACTTTTATAACACTTTAAAGTATTTTCTGGTGTTTTATGTTCTAAGTATATAACGTATGCTTGTTTTATTTCGTAAACTCCATATTTCATTAGAAAATGTGAACAGAAACTATAGAGAAGGAGCATGAGAGAAAATATTGAAAGCTAGTTATGCTATGAATTTTCTAATCCAGTACTAATAAGAATTATTCAAATGCTGACATTGTGACAGAGAGATCATCTGACTTTCCTAATTGTCATTTTCTGTTCGTCAACTGCAACTTCCGCATGAAGTTTCAGCTAGCACTGTTTATGTTGGTCTGATTCTTTTATCCAGGCGTTTGTTTGCTGGATTTTGCTAGTAATATATATGACAGCTCTGGCATTTATGAGTCCATACCCAGGAATGAACTTCAACATAATTTTTACACTATACCCTTGCCATATTACCCTTGTAATATGACTTTTATGTTTAGGTCTTTATCCAAACCTCTGTTTCTTTCTAGAAATTTGTCAGGGCTGCAACGTGTAATAACCCAAATTTATTGCATAAATAACCTGAGAGGAAAAACCTTGAACTACAAGTGATGCAGCCAGTAATCAAGATAAGATTTTTCTCTGTAGTGTCAAAAGTTTTCATTTTTATTCTCTTCACAGTGTTAGAGTAGAATAATAAAGACTATTGCTATTTGCAGCTTTCTCAAAAAACCTTTATGTAGAATTTCACAACCTGCAGATGTAATCATGATTGTTATTGCCATTGTTACATCTATGAGAAGAGGTATCTAAACCGAGTGTTTGGACACTGTAAATCAGTGCACAAGCCAAAGGCATGTTTTCTTCCTCCTTTTTTTATTTTTTTTTTATTTTCCCCAATTTCATGTTAGAAACAAAGATCAGCATAAAGACTGTTTTGAGAGAATATTTTTTAACTCATCAGATTTCTTAAAATCACATTTAAAATTTTCAGAGATATTTGAAACCATTTTAGAGGAGGATAGAGGGGAAAGACCAAGTAAAGATTTACCCTGGATGAACCTGTGAACCCTGTGCCTTCAAAGTTTTTCACTGAATCCTGAAAATCTATTAAACTAACTAGAACCGACCAGAATTTTATCTACACCTTCTTCAATTCAGGGTAGTGGAGGTTTTCGAGATAAGAAACTGGTCCATTTAAAAAAGACCAAAAAAAGACCCTGAGACTGTCTCTAAAGCTTAAGCAGCCTTTCTTCCTTTCCATTTGCTTCTTTCTTCAATATTGCTAGCTTTTTTATTTATTCATTTCAAATTCTAAGATGCTCAGCTGGTGAATGGAGCTTCTTAGTCTTAATAATAACATGAATCTTCCTTTCTTCATGTAAAAATAATAATAATTATCCCAAAAGAAATACAAATAAATTATTTCTGTCCTGTCATGTCAGTCTCCTAATGCTTCTCTTCTGGACTTCTTTAACAATGGTATCAAAATGATATTCCTCAAGGAGCTGTTTGGGAATTAGAATCATAGAATCATAGAATAGTTAGGGTTGGAAAGGACCTTAAGATCATGAAGTTCCAACACCCCTGCCATGGGCAGGAACACCTCACACTAAACCATGTCACCCAAGGCTCTGTCCAGCCTGGCACTGAACACTGCCAGGGATGGAGCATTCACAACTTCCTGGGCAAATTATATGCTTTCTCTACAATGCAGGCCTATGCTCCTCTGTCCCACAGTAAATAACCTCCATATACAGGAAAAATATGCACATCTACTCACTTGTTAGTCATCATAAATTTTCTCAGTGGAGAAAGACCAAGTCTTGAGCACAATTTGGACTTCTAATTTATGTTTCTATATGTTTAGGTAAAATAGATACTTAAAACTAACGAAAAAACAAAACCAAAACCTGTTGCCACCGAGATACCGTAAATTCCCTTAGATTTAAATTTCATACAGAGAAATTGATTAGGATAGTAAGGGTGAACTGGTGAACTGGTGAACTGAATCAGGACAGACAATGGGACTTAAACAGAGAAATGGGGCTTGGAGTTACTAATTGAGGAATATGTGGTATCTCAATGCACAGGAAGAAGTCTAATGCCTATCTAACTGAAGTGACAAAGAAAGGATACTGGTGAAAGAGCAAAGAGGTGAAAGAATCAGAACATACTTAATGAAAAGTCTGAGTTTACCCAGTGCAGAAATAGGCAATGAAAATGAAGGTTGGTTACTGCTAACTAATTAACAAGAATCTTATTGAACCGGACAATTCTCTTTTTTTTAAGAAGGAACTTACCAAAGCTAACTCATGGCTGTTGGTAAGCCATATAAAGTTTCATTCCCACAATTTTAGTTGCTTTAGTCCATGTACTCTGAAATATATTCAAGGCTCCATATCAAAGAATGTACTGAGCAGAAAAACACTCCATAATAATTTACAAAGTAAGATTAGAACTAGGCATTTAAAGATGATATTTACAGATAGAAGGGCCTTTATATTCAATGTGGATTGAAAAACATTAAGGCAGGTCAACACTGTGACTTTCATTTATGTAAATCAAAATTGGAGCATGTATTAAGCACTTCATGCTAACTGATAAAGAAGGAACTTAGTATAAGAAAAAAACTGAAGACTAAAAAATAGGAACATTATCAAGTAAAAAAATTGAGTTAATTTATTTTAATGTTCACTAAAACATCAAAAAGGGAAGATTTTCGTTAAATATATATTACAAGATAATTTTACCAAAAAATTACACCTTTTCTCTTTTGGAATTAAAATGCAGCAAGTGGTGTTCATTAGTTATATTTCAGGCAATGCATGAAACATCTGCATACTATTTTGGTTTGCAAAGAAGCATTCAGTAATGCAAAAAATAATGTAAGTTTAATATATTATAGTTTCACATATGTAGGATTTTTTTGTGTGTATAAATAAAACATTCATTCATTGAGAAAGTACTTGCTATTATATTTTGCAAAAAAAGCATTTGGACCTAACTTCTCAATGTAATAGCTCATGCTACAGAAAAACTTTATGCCATATTGTTGTATGACTTTTTCAGAGAGTTAGTGGAAAATGGACAAGACACAAGTAGTTAAGAACAGCAACATGACAATGAGTTTTGGGATGGTTTATGATGGTGTCTGGTTTTAGGCATTTATTGCAGTGGAGATAAAGTCAACTTATACCTTTAGGGTGTCAATTGCAATACCATTGGCCAGAATGTTCCCAGATACCTGATTTAATAAGAACTAGGTAAAGATAAAAACGGAGGAATGAGAATGACGTTTAAAGACTAGAGGCGTAGAACATGCCTGAAATAAGTATGCAAGGTTTGTTCAATATTTGTTCAATTATTATGACAAACAACATTAAAACTGACATTTCGCTGGCCAATGATAGTGCTAAGATGAAAAAAAGTGGTTTAGAATAAATATTTATTGTGGCAGTCAATAGCTAGAAAAAATAGTCAAGCCTATACAAGAGGACGAGAAAGAGGACATAGCACCATTGTAATTAGCAATATATATCAGAAATGGTTACTAATGGTACAAGTCTCCAAAGAGAAGAGGAAAATGGGTAATTAAGAGGAACCAGACTGACATTCTTGTTCAGCACACACCTCCTGTTCTAGCTGATGCAAAGCAATTATTTATGTGTCTGCCTAAAAACGCCCTCTTTTTCCAAGCAGACCATCTCCTCCAGAGACTCCATTAGAGATGATTAAAGGAAATGGCAGATGTAACTATAAGAAAGGGATAGAGAGACTGGAGAAGTCCATTTAGAGCAGAGTTATACCTCATTTTGCCAAGAATTTAAGGAGCCTTCTTTTTCATTTTGATAAAAACTTCTATGGTAGTAAAAGTGGCACTGAAGTGAAAGCAAATTCATTACTGCCATCTTTTGATAACAGATTCATTGATGATAATTTTCATCAAACAGTCCACCAACAAAAGCCTGGCCAAAAATAGATCAAAACAATGAATTGATTAAAGAAGAAGTTTGTATACATACATCCAAGATGCTGTCATGCATAGAGAAAACAAAATCTTTTGTAGACTTCGATTTCCATCTTTTGGTGGAGGTCATAATGGAAATGACATTTGCAAGGAGCAGAACACGTGCAACGCACCATCTTTTTTACTTCCTTTACAAAGGGAAAGCTTTAGGATGGAAAAATCCTTAAATTACTTCAGTGGTACATGCAATGACCACATCAATGTTATTCAGATGTCATATCATAATCTTACAATAAGCATAAAGTATCTATCAGAACGTAATAGTGATGTTTTTATGCTCATGGTGTACTTCTTCATGGTGTACATGGAGTACTTCTCTTGATAAATATGTGGGAAAAGTGAAGTAAGGAAAGTGTAAGTGAAGCACTACCAGGCTGCAAAGACTTGTACATTTCCAAAGATGTAGAATGTTACAGTATCCTAAAAATTGACAATTTATTTAAAAAAACCCTTTCTTCAATTGGCTTCAGTTGAATTCAACTCTCTCTTAAGATATACAGTACAACATAATTTGACTCAGAAGATGATGTGCATTTGTATTTTATTGTTAATTAAACACCTAAGTTTTACTAGACTCAATAATGTATTTCTTTCTAAACTTTCATGTCATATGTTTCTCTGTCTTACTTTTCACTTTGATTATTTCAAAAAGGCCAAGGATCAGACCTGGCTCTGCCTCTGTGGTAATTCATTCTGTTTTAGAAAAGAATGGAAAAGATGGCTGTGGTGGACTGACATTGGATGGCCTCCAAGTGCCCACCAAGCTGTTCTATCACTCCCCTTCTCAGCAGGACAGGGGAAAGAAAATATTACAAAAGACCTGTGAGTTGAGATAAAGACAGGGAGATCACTCAGCAATTACTGTCATGGGCAAAACAGACTTGACTTGGTGAAAATTAATTTAATTTATTGCCAATCAAAAGTCAGAGGAAGATAATGAGAAATGGCTTAGCTCCAGAGGGTCACAGTCTCCTTCAGGCACATCCCTGTGTTTTGGCAGGGGCTCCTATATGGACTGCAAGTGGATATCTGCTCCACTGTTATCACCCATGGACTGCAGGGGACAGCCTGCCTCACCATGGTTTGCACCATGGGCTGCCAGGGAATCTCTGCTCTTGTGCCTGGAGCACCTTCTCCCCTCCTTCTTCGCTGACCCTGGTGTCTTCAGAGATGTTTCTCTCAAATAATCTCACTCCTCTCTTCCGGCTGCTGTTGTGCAGAGGTGTTATGACAGAGGTGTTATCACCGTCACTGATGGGCCCAGCCTTGGCCAGCAGCACTTCTGCCTTGGAGATGGCTGGCAGTGGTGCTGGCAAATATAATGAAAGCTTCTATCATCATCTCATAGAAATCACCACTGCAACCCCCCTGCTACCAAAACATTGCCATGGAAAATCATTGGATTGCCATACAATCTCTTATATTTTTTTCAGCAAATTCTGCAGAACAATAGTTAAATATATAAGAGCTACAAAGTCTATATATTTCTATTCCTCCCCAACAGAATACTAATAATCAGAAAATTAGATAATGAGTTAAAAATGAGATGCTTTAGAGATGCAATTTCCTCAAAAATTTATTAAAAAGCGATGTCCTTAAAAGGAAATAAATCACAACTTAATAATCTAGAAGGTTTTTTTGAGCTCTATTTTCCACATTTTTTTTTATTAAACTTTTTCAAGTTTTATCATTTCACCTTTTATGTGATTTAAATCATTACCTAATTCAGTATTCTTTAACCAATGGTTCTTTTCTAATACAAAACTCTTTCATATCATAGAACCTTACACAAGCTGCTGTTATTCTATTCAATAGTTAAACAGGCAATTTCAGGAGAAGTATTTTAAGTATGTTTTCAGACAAATAATGTTTCTGGATAACGTGGTAGCCTAATGCAATGATCTGTTAATGATCTATTGGAGACTATAAGTCTTCCTTTGATGAAAACCTTAGTGGCCAATGAACACAGCAAGTGGCAAAACACCCACTAAAATCCAGGCAGGAAAACTGCATCTCAGGTTGTCGTAATGACAGTAAGAGGGAAGATGCTCCATTGTGGTATCAGATCTGCTATTATAAAGTCCGTTCAAATTACTCTGAAGGTACCCTAACAAGAAATCATGTATTACATCCCCAACAAAAAGAATTTATATGTGTCTATTTGTTACCTGTCTTTGAAACCTTGCTACATTGAATGCCCAAGTCACATAAAGTTCTTGTATGCACATCTCTATGACTGCTGTTTAAACATCATAATCTGTATGGCAACACAAACATCTTTTTCTAATTTGGGTATTCACAGTAAGCAATATTTTTCACTACAGTCTGTTTCAACAGCTTCATTGCAGAGTACTGTACTTTCCAAGATTCAGATGGCAAAATTTGTTCCTTTTTGAGTAAAAATTAGAACTTGGATCATATAACGGTAGCATTTGCATGTTCTGCAGAAAAATCTATTATAACACCTTAGTTCTGCTCTACTGAACCTGGAGTACTTGCAATAATCAGTTCCCTTCTTAGTCTGTTCTGTTTGATTGTTTTCCTGCAAATTACATAAAATCAGTCTTAAAGGATTCATTTCTACACTTTTATGTAATGTTTACAAGCACAGAAATTATATGTAAATTAATGTAAATCACTTGTTTATATGCAAAGTAGAAACTACCTAAATCTCATTTTTCAGGCAACAGGAGGTAAGAAAATCAGAAAATGGCAGTGGTAACAAGATGACCTAGATGCTCATCGCTGTTAACTAAGCTACTTGACAATAGAAAAATCATAGCAATAAGCAATGAAAAGGTGACTGGCCTATTCCATAAAAGGAGATTTACCATGAAAAGTCTTAGATATTTCCTATGTTCATCATGTACATCTTTACTTAATTGATTGAATTATACTAGAAGAAAAAACTGATAAAAAAAAGATTTTTTTTTGCTTTCATATCTAAAAGGAAGTAAAATAACAGAATAATACAGATATCTGTGTTTGTCTAGAAACGGAATTTGACATTGTATTATTAGAACGATTTGTGACTTTAAAAAAACCACAATAGCTTTGAGAGGCTTTCATGTTTTAAAAATTGTTTTATGTAGTTGGTCAGAAGTTTCCCTCCAGCATGCTAGTTTTTAAAGAATATCTTTATACATCCTCCTTTATACTACACCAGTAGCACATATTTACCTGTATGCCTGTAATAGATAGCAAGGCAGATTATAAAACACCACTCAAGAATCTTGAACACTCAGGACCAGTATCCATTTCCCACTGTTTTGCAAAGCATACAAAAAGATATAAAGAAACACAAGAAAAAACAGAAAAAAATAAAAGAAAAAGATCCTTCACTTGTTTAGGTAAAAAGATTTGAAGGAGACACATTAGGAAGGCAGTGCACAGAAGTTTTGACATTTTATATAAATGCCATTTTTTTCCTATTAAAAAGCAGGTACTAGCTCTTTAGTATTATCTGTCAGCAGACTTTGTGCAAACATGTTAAACATGGACTTTGTTCCCAAATGTATGGCATCCTCTTCATTTGTTCCACAAAACATTAGTCTGTTTCTCCATGAGGTAACATTCTTTAAATGTATTCCTCTCTTTCATAAGACATTTGCCAAGAAAAGCTCTGAGGCTGAGTTTCCTTGATTTCTTCCTATCCCCAGCCCTCAAAGCTTGCTTCAGTCAGAGAAAAAAATGTACATTCACATGCAACCATTGTCAAGATTTCCTTCATTTAATTTATTTGCCTTTATAAATAATCTTTATTTTATTCCAAATTATTATTTTTGTCTGTTCTAGAGAAAGGTTGGTAAATGCTAAATATTCCATTAATAGGATAAAAGAGCTATAGGGCCCATTACTTTGTTCATGAATATACCACTGACTTCTAGGCTTGGAAACAAACTTCTACCGTGAAACACTAAAATAGATTAATCTAGAAACTGTGTGTTAGTAAAGTTCTTTGTTTTCTTTACTGAAACGTCAAGTATTGTAACCTACTTCCTCCATTATTATTTATTTAGATTGCTCCTGAAATTTCAAAAATTGAGTTTCTTTGATGGCTTTTTTCTTTCTTAAATAACATTTTACTTTGGACATGGAAGCAGTCAATAAATAGCTGGTTATTGCCCACGCACACATAAAGAGTAACATACTGGCAAAACATAATGTCATAGTTTAAGTCACAAAAATGATCAGATTTAAAAGTCAACCACATGTATGAAGAGGGAGAATATGGAAAAGTTGTTGAGATATTGAATTAAGTTAGATCAGTTCATAAAATCAGACAGCATTCTAGTACGGATGGGCAGCTTTCAAGGGGTTAAAATGTTCTTACTGCTTTGTAGTCTAAATTACATTTAGAAAATAATATCCATATTGCACCTTGAAGGAAGGCCTAAGCAGTAAACTTTAACTGCTACCTGAGTTGGCAATCATTTCATAGAGACAAGACAGTGCACGAGAAATTGCTCTATAAATAAGATCCCTTGTAGAAGAATTAAAATGAAATTCATATTATTGATGTTCACTAGGAGCCATAAAAAAAGCCCCACACGACAGCCAGGAAGTGGCATTTGTTTCAAATCACTGTCAGAAGCACTTGAAGGACACCCTCAAAGTCAGTTTGATCAATGATGATGAATATATTGGTCAAGCTTTCTGTTCAACTGTAATGCATTTGGAAGCCTTGAGGAAATAGATCTGGCAAAAGGAAATAGGACAGATATGAGCTATCCCTACTGCAAACCCTTTCCTATGGCCATTAATCCAGACAAGTGCCCTACCTTACAAAACAAAGTCTCTAAATTCTTTCTTGTCTCTTCTTCAGCTCTGTTTATGGGGCTTGAGATCTCCGTAGTCCTCATCTCCCTGGTACAAGTTCTCTGAAGAGAGACCATCTTTTCATGGTTTGAAAAGAGTTCAGCAATCATGCTGTCTGAATGAGACTTACGATCCCTGCTGCCAAAGCGTACATTCTGCTTGCAGAGTCAAGAAAGAACAGTTGCATGATGGTTGCACACGATCTCTGACTGCTGCAGCTGGACACTAATATTCTGCAAGCATTTCACAAAGGTTTTTTCACAAAGGACTGAAAAAAGCTCACATGGAAGTTTAAAGGTTTAACCTGTAAATCTGATGGTGATAATGGCGGCAGATAGGTGGAAGTGGGAGGAAAAGAGATTGAAATATATATGATACCTGTTTGAACAAAGGCTTCTGTATATCATAGAAAAGGTGGAGATAAATAGAAAAGAAGACAAATTGCTGGAAAAAATGTCAGAAGCTTAAAGGATCCAAACCAGAAAGCAGGAAATTATATATCATTACTTAAACTGAAATTGATTACTGGAGCCATGTCTTTTCTTCAGACATTACAAACCATGAGCAAAATATTCTGAACTACTATAGCATATATCACTTTATGAAGGGGGGGGGTGATGGATATTTTGCAGTTAGCAGTGACACTAGTGACACTGTATAGCAACAGGAAGCTGCAAATGCTTGAATTTTATTTAAATAAAACTTATTTCTATTTGCTACTTTTTCAAAAGTAATTTTCAGTCAGCTTCACACTTACAAAAAGTAACAGATTAATGTCACCAGGGCTATCAATGTGCTGTTATTATTGTACAAAACAAATAAGGCCCTGTCAGCTGCCATAGCTGTGAACTTCAGCCACATTCCAAGGTGATAGGATAGCATCCAAATAGCTCAAGGACTTTGACACCTGAAAAGTATGTTTTGGAAGTGTATTCAGAATACCATACTTGATAACAGAGACTATAACAATTTGATTAGAAGTAGTTTCTCTATTTTTCTACTTGCTGATTATCAGAGAAAGCAACAGCTAGTCAAAATAGCTCTAACAATTTAAATGTGTGCAAAAAGTGGTTTGCTAAGATGATTAATTAAAAACATATGTTTTCACTTGATGTTTTCCAATATCTAAAAATGTACCATATCACATATAAGACTGAGGATGGGGAGAGATATTTTGGTTTGGATTAGGGTTTTTTTAGCCGTGTGCAATTCTGTGATTTTTCTTTTTTATTGTAAATGACATTACATGCTTTTGAACATCATAATAATTTGCATTGACTGACCATATTTGTTGCTAGTGCATTTTTTGTTCTTTTCCTTTCAAATGTTTCATTTTAATTCAGGCTCCCTAAGAGCTGTAAAACCCTGCATGTGAACTTTTGCTTACAGAGCACACAGAGCATGGATTTCACCATCCTGTGTGTTTCCTGTATTGTGAGTCCTGCTCATGAATTCAGCAGGTACAAATAAAAGCAATTAGTAGCCAACCAAATGCTGACATCTTATTATAAATTGTCTTGGATTTAATTTAAACATAACTTTTAAGGTTTCATTCAATTAGGACCTAAAAGAACTTAGTCTTACTATTAAGGCTGCTAATACAAGCATCAATTGGTGTTAATTTCAGCAACATAGTCCCTGAAAACTGCTGTTAATTCATACACTTTTAGGATGCCAGACAGACAGCAGACAGGATTAACTTTCAGGGGGTTTTGTCCTGTAGCCTGATTCTACACTTATATACTACTAACAATGTGCTTGTATTAAGCACACTAAGCCGACTCCAAACATTAGGCTGCATGTGAACTGGCACCTGTGCTACGCATTTCTCTGTTAGCTGAGGCTGATTTTAACAGATGCATGTACTAGCAAAGGGAACTAAGAACATTTGAACGTTAATTTTATGCGCTACTGAAACACAAACAGAAAGTTATTATTTACCTTAGGCTTTCTAATATTGTAATTAAATACATCATTCGGCAACTACATTACCCTCACTGATGACACACTGGGAAAAGATAGCATTTGAGACTTGAACAAATAATGTTTCAGGGTAAAATCAGTGATTTGTATTGAAAAAAATGTCATTCATGTTCTGAACATTCTTGCAAGAACATTTAATTTCTTGAAAAGAAAATTTTTATGTGATTGACAGAGAGTAGTTAGGATCAAGTATAGATATCATCATGCTTCATTACTTTAAGGATAGTAAGTACTGTATGAGGTTTCCAAAGTTGGTTTATTTTGCACATTAGTCATAACCATGCTCTTTTTGAGAGGACAATTAAATAGATCATTAGTCATTTTATAGCATATTTATTAACCAACCAAGAGGAAATTGTCATTCTGCTCTGAGATGAGCTAGGTAATTCCTGACAGATAAAATCAGAAACCTTCAGAGATGTGTGCATATCCAAATGTCCACCTTCAATTAATTCCAGCAGCAAGGTTTATTACCCTGTTCTTATAGACTGCTTAAGTACCTACCCAGTAAAATTCCTTTCAGCTCTGTAGCAAATTAGTTGCTGGATCGCAGAACTTGCCTCTCAGGAAAGGCAGTGCAAATGCTAAGGTCAATTAAGTTTGATTTGGCATAGCTTACAGATTCACCTTTAGATTGGGTAAAACGACACCAATTCACAAACCCAATTCTGATCTCTTTAAAGTATGGTTTGAAACATGCCTGTATCCTTGTAGAGAGGTAAAATATTCAAGGTCCTTGACTTTATGTCTTTGACCAAGGCAAATCTGTCTCTTTGCAAGGTCACAGCTAGCAGATTGCAAGAACTTTAAG
>JBCJKH010027242.1:0-24266 GCA_039877255.1 Loriculus beryllinus | reverse complement strand
AGTAGAGGGGCAGGATCACCTCCTTGGACCTGCTGGTCACGCTCCTTTTGATGCAGCCCAGGATACGGTTGCTTTCTCAGGTAACTCAGGTAACTGAGTTCACTCTACCATTAAATCTCTGCCACAGCAGCCTTCCACAATCACTGGCCAGGATAAAGAAAAATACTGTGAAGTGTGGAAAAAACCTAAACCAAACCCAAAGTATTTAAGTTAGCTTTGTACTTACTCATGACCTATGTGACTCCTGCTTTAATCTGGATCTTAACTTCCTCTAAGAAACGATTTCCAGCTCATTAAAATTTCTCACACTTAACAGCTCCACCAAATCTGAAAGCTAGCCAGAGGTGACAGGGTGGGCTTGTTGCCATTTATGCCTATGGAAATTTGGTGGACGCATGGCCACTTCCTAAATGATTATTTTGCATGCTGTGTGCTTATGGCAGAGAGAGGAAACCAGACAACAATGAGTATTTTGTTTACAATTTCCCCCAGAACTTCCCAAACTAGGTAGTCCAAGCAACGTCTATAAGAAGAAACCATTACTTTGAGATAGTATTTTATGTGTATCTGAGCAATTACAACTTCCTCTAACGTTTAGACTTCACAGTGTATTTGCTGTTTGAAAAAGATTGTGGTAACTATACAAGGCTATGGAAGCTAGAATTGTATTCTGAAGCAGCTTAATAATTGCCAGCTTGGTTTTTAGCAAGTAAGGAGTTGAAGAGAGCTTTGTGCCATACCACAAAGGCACCAGAAACTGAAGAATCTTAAGGTAAGGAAATACAAATGGAGAAAAATTATTTTGAAGTATATAGTCTGAAGTTAATGGCTGATAGCGAGGTCAATACTATGAGGATTATGAAGCTCACATTGCAGAAAAGTGAAAATAAAACAAAACAGCATTTTTTTTAATCTATCCTTCTCCCCTTTAAAAATGTATATAAAAAGGGAGTATTTCTCTCAACTAGTTTCAAATTAAAACTAAAATACATTGGTCATTTTCCTTCACTTCTGGTTGATAAGCTCACTGTCACACCAAGGTAAAACACAAGTAGCTCAAGAGCTGTCTGAGGATCACTAGAGGATGGGAAAACTGCATAATATCCTGTACTGCTTGTATTACCTGCTCACAGTCTAACAGCACTTTACAATATGACTCAATTTAGCCTCAGGTTTGCATAATGAGAAACTAGGGCACTGCTGATTTAAGCTTAATTCACATACAGATGCAAGTTATTGTGTCTCAGGGGAGCCACTGAATCAAACAGGCACTTTCTTCACAAGGGAAAAAAGAGGTAAGAATAGCTGTACTAGGCCAGAGTGCTATATCCTCCAGTTCAGTATCCTTTTTTGGATAGAGACCAGTAAAAGATGCTGAAGTCAGACTATAAGAACAGGCTAAGCACACGGTGATGTTTTGCCAGAATGCACTCCAAGCAATCAACAGCTTTAGGACTTCTCAAGCCAGAAGCATACACTCATGTATCCCAGCTGCTAATGAAATTTTCTTCCATGAGCTTGTCTGCTTGCTTTTTGAAGCTGGGTAGAGTTTTGGTCCCCACAGCACTCTGTGGCAAAGGCTGCCAGAGCTTAACTGTGGATCATGGGAGATAATTCTCCTGCCTCCTGAACTTTTAAACCTGCTATTTAACTTGGCATCATGTAATAGAAGTAGTAGAGAACAGAGCAAATGACTGTTCCCTGTCTACGTTCTCTGCTACTCTTTATTTGATAGCTCCCTACTATATTCCTTCCTCCTAATAATTTATTTTTCATGCCGATGAGCTGTAATCTATTATGTCAGGCCTTGAAAGGAAGCCATTTGGTATCTCTGATCATTGCTCCATTCTTTGTGTGTTTTCTCCCTACTTATCTCTTTTGAGAATGGAGGATTCATGAGCTAGGCATGTCATCAGCTCTTAGAGCGGCACAACTGTTCCCCCTCTTTTTCTACCTTATTCCTTTCCTAACACCACCTAATTCTCTTTTTGCCTCTTTGACCCTCACTGTGCACTCAACTGGCATTTTCACAGAACTGTCCAAAATGACTCCAAGGTCTTTTGTGATTACTAATAGGTACTTCACAGCCCTCTACTGCATATGCGAAATTAAGGCTGTTCTCAAAAGCACACTACTTTGCTTTTATCAACAGTAAGCATCAAATAGCATTTTATCACTTAGTTATGAAATGTGATTTTTCTACACCATTTTGAAGGAGACTCTTTCTCCTCTCCTTTCATCATCCCCAACCTCGCTTTGTCAGATCAACAAATTTGGACAGTGTTGGTACTAGTATTGATCTCTAGGAGAGTCCAGTGATCTCCTCCCCCATGAAATCTCATTAGATATTCTTACAGTTCAAGTGAGATTCAGTGTATAAAGGAAAGCATCTAATGTAATTTTGTGTGTGGCACAGCCTGCATGGTGTCAACATCTCTTAAATCCCAGGTCACGTCTTTCAGTTTCATGCAGATGTTTTGGATATTGCAGAGCATTCCAGGCAGCACAAAGTGCCTATTTTTAGGCCACTGGGTCCAACTCTGTTTCTTGTTTCTTAATGAGTTAGAGACATATAAGGACAATTGCATTGCTCGGCAGTTTTGTTCCTTTTCAAAAGTCTGGAAAAGCTGTTCTGGAAATTCAGACCTACCATATAAACTTTTTACATACGCAACTGCTTTAGTAAAACCTCTAATAGATTTGCAAGGGATTAAATCCTTCTAGAAAAGCAGTGATAACACTTTCCTATCACAACTTATTTGTTTATGCACCTATTTTTTGCTTCATTTTACACAGTTTTATTAATAGAAAAATTAGACTTGCACTACTTCCCAGAACCTGCTGAAAAAGTATTTCTTCTATTGAACTCACATTTGCCACTTTTTAATCATCTGGTACTAAGGCAGTTTTAGGTGCTACATTAGAGACTGAAACAGTTCTACTTCCCTACACTAAATGTTGATGCAAAGATGCTGAGCTAATCTGAGTGCTGTCTCAGCATAAATTGATCCATGAATTAATCTGTCATCTACATGCCATGATAAGCCCTTGACAAAAGCGAGAGAGGACATGCATCTAAATTCTTGGTCTCTGGCACTTTTGTGTTTAAAAGCTATAGCCATACCTGCAATTCCTCCTAGGGTACACACACCTAAGAGTTAGCAAAAAAAAGTTCTTCTGTCCATGTGGTTTGTATCTAGTCCTTAGCAGAACATCCTACAGTAGAAAAGTGGATTATTTTGGCCAGCATTTGCACTGGGCTATGCTGCTCTTGTCACATCAGCAAAAAGTTCTCACTCATCACTGACATTTCAATGCCAGCAAAACTTTTAACATGGAGGGCTTGTTTTAGTACTTTCCCATGGCTGCCCCAAGGGCCACAGCAAAATCTCAGCTCTCCACAGCTCTGTGGCCCTGCTTCTAGTTTCAGTCTTCTTCCTGTGTCTTTCCTTCTACCTGTGCTTTCAAAGGAAAGCAGCCTCAGCTACTTAAAAACACTTCCCACTGTGACTACACTAAATACATGCCACCAGAAAAGAGGGGAAAGATAGTGGGGTATGAATCATTTAGCTGGAGTTTTGTTGGAGAGATGGAGGTGAAAGCTTGTTGGGGATATTTAATCCATGAGTCATCACCATCATGAAGATGTCCAATCTTCCTGTGAATTCAAAACTTGAATAACTGTTTGAAATTGATTAAACAATGCCTCCTTTTGTGTAATGAGTTGTAAAAATATTACACTGTATCTAAGTGAGTATACTGTCATGTAGAACTCTTTTAGAGATCTCATTTCTCTTGTCCACAAGGGAATCTATCTCCAGATGTAATTTATTCCTTCACATTGGTCTTATTTCTCTGTAACATCAGATGTAAAATCTCTCTATTTTGTGATTTATTCACAGCAAGTCTTCTGGTAAGATACTTGAATATTGTAGTAATATTTAGACAAGCTCAGTTTCTGGCTAAAGCTGCTGTAGATTATTCCTATCCTTAGCCAGTATCATATCACATAAACACATTAGGCCATTTTTCTGGACTACACTGTCTTTACGTGTACTGGAACAACTACAGAATAAACAAATGGAAAGGCATTCCCTGTGGCTGACGTGTGATTTGGAGTTCTTTCTCAATTACTTGAGCTTCATTTTCAGTGTGAAAAGTAAGGCCAAACATCAAAACCATACAACAGTCACTTCCTGTAATGTCCATCTGTGGTTACTTATCTGAAAGGAATACAGGGTGTAACGTGCCTTCATGAACACCCATGCACCATTACGTTTCTATTCACATCTATTTCATAGCTATGTTGCACAGATGTCTATCAAGTCCAATGCTATTTTAAGCACCTTTTGTTCCTTGCCTTCTTCCTTCTCCACCTTCGTGGGGGAGGAGGACCACTGGGGTCTTCTAGACATCAATACTATTGCCAACAAGGCCCAAATTTGATGAATGGAGAGGAGAAAGTCTACTTCAAAATGGTGTAGAAAAATCACATTTCATAACTAAGCGATGTTTTGAGGAACAAAAGAAGGAAAATCTAAGATGAAAGTCAGGCCATGCTGACTCTTCAGTAGACTTTCGTGGCTCACCCCTGCCTGGAAGATCCTCATGCAGAAGGACTAATTCGGGATACTTCACACCAGATTACAACAGGGTGAGAGTAACAGCGCTACTAAAACACCACGCTATTTAATGCAATGGCCTATTTTGCTGCCTCAGGATTTCCCAGATGCTAGAGATTAGAGTTACTTCTCTGCCATACAAAGCACCAAGGAGCAGGGAGGGTGGCAACATTAAGAGATAACAGACTGAATTTTGACTACAAAGTATAGGAAGACCTTGGAGTTAGATTTATGAAAGGAGCAGCAAGTTCACAAGACCCTTTGTGTCTTACCCCACTGCTGCAGCACGTTTTCAGGAGCACATACAATCTTCAAAGGTGCATCCAGAAAGCAAGCATAGAGCAGGCAGCCAACATCACATCAGCAGACAGCAGCTCCACAGAGGGCTGCACAGCTGCTTCCCCAGCACACATCAGCACAGGATGCACACAGAGTTGCTGTGGCATGGCCATCAGGGAACTGGCTCACTTGGCAAACATTGCAACCTGGACAGGAGCACATGGTGCCTCAGGTGTTAACCACAGAGGTGGTATAACTCATTCTCTCTCAGGATTTCAAAACTTTTCAAGAGTGTAATTTTCATCTTGGAAACACCATAGGAATACTAGGCTACAGAGGCTGGAATGATGCATTAGTTTAAGAGCATGAAATCAGAGATACCCTTCCAAGTGAATATGGTTGACAATATGCTATGATAGGTTAAAAAACCCAAACAGCCATGATAAATGAATATCTCTGGGGGAAGGGTTGAGGACAGGGTAGGAGATTCCAGCTAGGTGGATGCTTTAGCCCAAACATCAAGAAGAAACCTGCAGATGTTTCAGGGCCTATTTCAATATGCAAAGCTCAAGCTAAGAGTCTATATAACAGATGGCAGTTTCTGAGTCACTAAACATTATTATTTGGCAACATACTTATGCTCTCTCGACTGTTTCTTAAGGGATTCTTGCCACAAACTGCTGTGAAAGCAGTGTGTATTGTGTAACATTCAACTGCAGCTTCTAAACTGACAAGCAGAGCTCCATATAACTGTAGACTCAGATTCATATTTAAGGATCTAAAGTAAACTTGGCATACATCTGCCTGAGTCAGAGAAACCAACACTGAAGTCCAGAGGCCCACCATTTTCTGTGTATTTCTGGGTTATTTATGTTTGTACTACACTATCTCCTAAGAAATTAAATCTTTTTTTTTTTGGTAGATTTTTAGGGAATTTCAGTAAATATGACAGAGGAATTTAATCTTAACACTAATGTCTGGCACTGAAAACAGCTTCCTTAATACGTCTTTAAAACACAGACAAACCATGTTTATAGGTTGATTACAATGCTACCATGAGTGTTACACATCCCGTTCAACAAGTAGATTCAGGCTAAGATCAGATACACAAAAGAGATTCAGGTACCCAAATGCTTCCTGATTAAATTTAGTCTGAGTTTGATGTCATTTAGGTACCAAAACAGTTTGTAGGATCTGGCCCTGTGTATCTTTGCAAGGCTATTGGAGGCATTACTCTCATTGACAGGATCAAGAAGTTCCAGCTCCAGTCTCATCCTCATTTTATTAGGCTATAACTTTTCTTCAATTGCATCAACAGTGTTAATAGAAATAGCACACAACCTTTCTGTGATAAGGGTCTTTATCACAACAGCCTCCCAGAGCGTCACAGTGCCTACTGTAGAACTAACAATAGGCAATGTTCATACAGGGACATAATTCATAGGGCTGCACACACACAAGACACGTGCCAAAACCTCATAAAGCACAAAATGAACTATGCTCTGATAAAAACCAAACAAACTGCATGCACTGGTTCAGTGCAAGCTATCTGCGTAACAGCTGCATACCTTAAACCACAATAGGGAGAGAAATAGTAGGCAATAAACAAATGATTGTGTATCACATCTTGGGCAATGATGCTGCTGGTTTTGCCTCTGTGGTAACTCCTTCTGCCCCTTACACATTTTATTCCTGTCCTGCAAGACTGTTGAATAGGAAGAGAAGGAAAACTATGAGCAACAAAAGCAGAGACTATTCACAAGAGATCAGTATGGTCTACTTAAATCAGAGAAGAGGAAGTACAGAAAAGGGGAAAGGATGGCTTGGCTTAAGGCAAAAGGAACCTTCAGAGTTAAAGCCCCTTCCTTTCAGAAGGAATATCGTCTTTCATAGAGCCATAGAACTTTCGGAAGGGACCTTAAAGCTCATGTAGCTCCAACTCCCTTTCCATGAGCAGGGAAACTTTCCACTAGACTAGGTTACTCAACTCCTTCCCCTGTACAATACCATACAGTTTAACCAAGTGAAAGTCTGCTGGATGAAAAGCTTCTTTCTCAGCAATATGCCAGTGATATCTAGAACCGCTCATAATGGAAAGCAAAGCCTGCAGCTATCTTCTATAAATAAATGCTGTTGCTTGTAACCACATATGCATCCAAAAAGCAATGATCCCTTTCTGTGTTGCCATTTAAGTTGTCATTTTTGGCACAAACCTGCATTTTTGAAAAAGAATCAAGGCATCATGTTACACAGAAGAGAGACATCATGTTCCAAGCTGGAAAAAATATCCCCCCTTTCCTCTGGGCTTTTTCTATCAAAACAGGGCAACAGAGCTTTGTAACCTTGATATTGTACACTGCTGTATCCTGTTCACTGTGCTAGGTACAAAAAGTAACCTGTGCCATTAGTACATATGGTAGCAGTAGTTTGGGAAAGGAAACAGTTACTGATATAAACTACAGTCATAAACAAAGAGAAGATGACTCCTGAGGATAATTAGCATATAGAAACCTTTTGGATTTAACTTTTAAAATTCATGGGCTTTCCTACTATTTTCTTTATGCATGTTGCAGTTTTATTTTGTGGCTGATTCAAGGAACAGCAAACCTATTATATGGGTAGTATCACAGCCTAATGTCATTGCAGAAGTATGTAGAGTGAAGTCTTGTCCTTTCTGAAATGCACAGGAGTCTGTCATTGAGTTCAATAGGGATAGGATTTCAGCCATCAACTGGAGGTGTTTCTAAGTGGTAAAATGAGGCACCCAGCGTGAAAACGTACTAGTTAATGTCAGTGCTTAGACAGAATTTTGTGTCATACAGTTTTGCTTCTTGAGGGACTTGCAGTGAAGGCACATGGAATTAATTCCCAAAGTCAAGCTTCGTGAACTCTCCTTCTGTAACTAAGTATGTACGCAGTTAGGCGTCATTAGAAAGAGCCTTTGTGATCTCTTCTTCTCCTGTAATGTTTAATGCACCTCTGGTTCACAAAGTGTCCAACAACTCTAGAGATGTCAAATGTTTTCTGACTTGACTTTGTAGTAGCAAACATAGGGCACTCCCTAGAGATTTACTACTGGCATCTCAACTTACTCCTAAGCTTTGGCTAGAAGTATCTACGACACTTCTGCTTGCAGTGACTCACTTCTTACTGGTTTTTTTCCTCTTTACTTTTTTCTTTCCATCAAGTAGGAAGCAAAACAAAATATTGACTCACAGGCTGAAATAAATCACTAAGTCCAAAGAAACCTTTGAAAGAGATGGAGATTTTCCTCTCATAAGACAGACTGCATAATCTTTAGCATATTCTTTTCCTAAGCAACACATTCCTTCTCAGAGAAGAGCATAAAACCACGCCACTTTTCTCATCACTGCATATTTTTACAGTTGTTTGGTTGTTGCCTCAGATATTGTAAAATGCACCAGTTCAGTCAAGTGCTGCTTCTGTCTGTATGAAAACAGGCATAAGAAATTCAATGCCTTCTCCTTTCCCTTCCAAACTCCCATCAGCCACCATTCCATCTCTTTACAAACAGTATCCAGATGTCAATAAACATCACAAACTTACATTCTTCAACGTTTTCCTATTCATCTTTTTCTACGTTATTTTGTTCACGCTGCAGCCTTTATTGCTTGCTCATATTTCCAGCTCACCACAGAGTACGCTGTATAAGTGTCAACCAAAATTCCTTTAATATGAACCAAAACAACATTATTTGCTTCAAATCCAGGGAAATGGAACCTGCATTTAAATTTATGCTCATTGTAGCTCTCACTAACAATTTTCTGGATGAGAATTTAGTGTGGAGCATCACTGAGTGTTTCAGTTGGAGTTCAAAAGTGAACTTTTATTTTCAGACTTCACAATAACAGAGATTGAGGATCTTTCCTGCATTTTTTAAGTGTGCTTCATTCAGTAGAAAATAGGTCCCCAAGTCAGAACTAGGCATTGTAACAGGCCTGATAAGGTTGACAAGTAACAGAAGTAGAATATGCAGCAACTTGCACAGGCTTTGTAGCTCCACTGAACACACTTATGGGCATGCTAATTAGACTAGAGAAAGAGGGTTTTAATAGCTATATGGGAAATATGAAAACATATTATAATGTGTTTGCCATAGTTCCCATAATTGTGTGCATAGTGATAGGACCTGACAACAATGAAAAGTAGTGCTAAAAAGTAGTGGCCTGTTTCCAGAGTCTTGGGGCTGAGGCTTAAACAAAGGGAGCTCTCCCAGAGTTTATCACCTTCTCAGGAGGGCTCCTGCAGGGAACCTGAAAGATTCCAAGTTACTAAAAGCGGGTGACAGCAAGTCTGGGGAATCACAGAGTTTCTTAGGGAATCTGAAAACTCCAGATATTCAAGACATTGTTCCTTTGAAAACCACCTTAGGATCTGAAGTGTGGTGCAAATCTGAGCCGGATTTTCACTAACTGAATCACAGCTCTCCTGCTGTGTACCCTGTCCTGCAGAGATGAGGATAACCTGGTTTACTATTGAACAACTTGCTTGTCTAGCTGCTATTTGTGCCACACGTCTGAGACTTACCATGAAGGGTTAAATCCTTGCCTCCAATTAATATTGTTTAGTGACTCTAATGGGCATGCTGGGCTTGCCAGCCCAAGCTGAAGAGTGAAGAGCCAACGGCTTACCTTAGTTCAAAGCCATGACAAGGGCTGGCAGCATTGGGGAGATCAGAAACATGGAGCAGACACTGCGGAAAGCCAAATCTCTCCTGGCACGCAGAGCCTTGAACATGTACAAACGTTGCTCTCGGGCCTCATGTTCAGACCTTCCCTCAGGGGAATTTGGTGCTAGTGCATAAACTATTTGCTAACACCTACGGTCAGAAAGCAGTCTCTGTGCCTTCCCTGTGGGACTGAATCAGACCTAACCTTAAACAAAATCCATCCAAACCAATGTTTTATGTCATTGCTAAACCCATACTAGCCTTCTGGAAAGTGCTCCTGCTAATCAGGGTAACAGCTCAGCTATCACTGCCAGATAGGCACCTGCTGAGCACAGGACTGTCTGCACCTGTGCAGATCTGCAATGCTGTGTAATATCCTATACTGCTATGGTGCGTGTCATCTACATCCATAGGAGTGAGTCCCCAGTGAGTGTGGCATCAGCCTCTACACAAGGATGCTTGGTGCTGCCTAGGCATTGCCTGGAGTCTGTTCCTTACCAGACTCTCATGCTGTGTGCTATTGCTAGTTGCTTTCCTTTCAGAGACTGTCTGGTTTCCAGCTCATATGGGTTTAAATGGATTTGGGATTACCAAAGTGGCCAACATCCCACCAGTGGCATCCATGGGAGCAGAGCCAGAAGAAAAAATAGCCAGAACAAACTAAAAAGAAACAAGCCATGGTTCAGCTTTCTGGTTTTACTTCTCCAAGGACTTTGCAAATGGAAGTGAGAAAATTTTAAAGGAAATGGAATTATGTAGAAAATGATAGTTATTATTACAGCCAGCCTCTGGAGTCTCTGGTAAAATTAGAGACCCACAGGCTAGATTTTGCATCAACAAAGTCCTTGGTTCAAACCAGATCCAACCCAAATAAATAAGAGAGGAAGGGAAGAAAGAAAAACAGGGTGAAGAAAGTTAAATCAGAGTAGTAATAGTGCTGCCCTTGAGGACAAGCCCTGTGCTCTGCTCCTGAGCAGAAAGGTAGGAGAAGAAAAATACACACACACACACACACACAAAAACCAAACAAAAAAACAAGCCTCCCCCCCCCAAAAAAAAACAACACAAAAAACCCAAAAAGCAAGCATAGAAAAAATCTTTGTTACAGTCCCCTGCTCATGCTGCTGTTCCAGTGTTGCTATTTGTTCCCCTATTAGACAATCTCACTTTCTCTGGCAGCTTAGACTATTTCCCCCCCACCTCCTAACCAGACAAAAACATCAGAAACATGACATGAAACTGCAACTCACACAGTAGATGCTTTGTTATCCTAAAATCATAGAATGGTTTGGGTTGGAACAGACCTTAAAGATCATTGATTCCATTCCCCTGCCATGGGCAGGGACACCTTCCACTTCAAAGACTTGTCCATCCTAGCCTTGAACATTTCCAGGGATGGGGCAGCCACAGCTTTTCTGGGCAACCTGTGCCAGGCCCTCACCACCCTCAGTGAAGAATGTTTTATCTAATACCTAATCTAAATCTCACCCCTTCCAGTTTAAAACCATTCTCCCTTGCCCTGTCACTACATGCTCTGGTAAAAATTCCCTCTCCAGACTTCTTGTAATCTGCTTCTAGGTACTGGAAGGCTGCTATAAAGTCTCCCCAGAGCCTTTTCTTCACCAGACTGAACAAGCCCAACTCTCCCAGCCTCCCTTCAGTTCTCCAGCCCTCTGACAGTCTTCATGGCTTTCTTCTGGACTCACTTCACCAGCTCCATGTACTTCTTATGCTCGGGGCCCCAGAGCTGAAGACAACACTTCAGCTGGAGTCTTGAAAGAGGAAGTAGAGGGGGAGGATCACCTCCCTCAACCTGCTGCTCATCCTCCTTTTGATGCAGCCCAGAATACGGTTGGCTTTTTGGGCTGCGAGCACACACTACCAGCTCATGTTGAGCTTACTATGACAGGATAATAGAAGACAGTTGTGATTTGAGCATGATTATGGGAAAGGCCTACATTATTTTAATTTGGTTTTAAATAACCTATGGTCTGTAGCTGAATACTTGTTCAAGGAAATAACAGGTATGAAGTGATCACCATACAGCGAAGGACCGGAATATTAAGATAATTAGTTGCAGCAATGACTCATTGTACAACATTTTCCAATACTACATGTCAAACATATTTATGTGTAGGATTTTCTTGTTTGGGGTGGTATTAGAGTAGATACTCCCCTTATCATGCAGAGATCTCTTCAGAGAATGCTCCACAACATCCCATCCACTCAATTTTTTGAAAGGTTTTAGAGATACAGCAAATATGGCATAACATCAGGTTAGAATTCAGGATCATGGTCACATCAAACTAACCAATGCCAAAAGCCACATCAGAATTTTGTATAATAAAGAGAAAATGAAAGGACCTACACTGGAAACTTCATATATGAAAAAACAAACAGAAAACCACCATTGGCCTATTTACCAGAACATGCTTGCCAGGAAATTTCAAGCCAATGCAGTCAGAATATGACTGCTTTCTTAGCTTCTTCACACAGTTGCTCTCTTACACTGCTGTAGTCAGCCTGATGCTATTAGTTCGATCATATATTAAAAACCAAAAAAAGACATTTCTCTAGATCTTTAGAGGTGACATTTGGCATAGCTCCTTCTGCTGTATTTTGACTCTCATTTCAACCCCTCCTATTGCTGCTTTTTCGGTTCTTGCTGAGCACTGGTTGAATCTTTTTCATGGGAGAAGTATTCTACACCAACAGGAAAAGTCACTTTTTAATTTATCAGTTGACCTGCTGTGTTCTGTTTGTGTAATTGTTAAGTCAGTTCCTTCCCTGTTCTGTATTATCTGTTTTACATAAATGATTCATGAGGGTTTTGGGAGTTTAAAAGTATGCAGTCATTATACAAAGGATCATATAAAATATTTATGAGGTTTAGATAAAATACACCTGCTGTGTGGATGCATTACCTACCAAGTCTTACCTCAGTTGGACTGGATTTATTTATTTTGGCTCTATTCTCAGAGCTTCCCAACCTTTCCCATTCTTTCAAGCCATATAATCTTCTAACCAAGGAAGTTAAGAAACTAATGTCGATGAAATCTATTCAAAGCTCTCACTTTTACTGATTTTCCCCCTCCAGATATTCATAGATATCATAAAACTTGATCTGACTAGGGCCAGATGGCATGAGTATGCTTCATCCATTGTACTATTGGTTTTAGAGGGGATTACTTGAACCGTAAAGAGCACGTATCAAAGAAATGCTTTTGCTTGCTTGCACTGAAAGACACAAACCAGCGCTTAAAATGCACTCAAAATTAAATAATTTGATGTCTTCTTTAAAAAAGCCAGTATTAAATAAACTATGTCATTAAGTGTATTTATAAGGATACCATGAGATGATGACATAAATGAATGAGTTTTGCCAGACCCAAGTTTCATCTCTGTATCACTGCTCCCAAAGGGGAACAACTGTGCAGTTATCATTCCATTACACTGATGCATGGCTTTTGTTCCTTCTAGAAAGAGAAAAATCAGAAGATTTGCCAATTGAAAACAGCTTTGCCCATAAAAGAAATAAAATCATAATTTTGTCCACTTCCTATTAGAATGAAGAACTTCAATAGTCAAGGGCTTATCAGTACTTCTTGATGAACTACTGTGTTAGGCCTGATGACTTTGGTGTCCTTTTGTTTCCATTTGGATCAGTGAACATCTTTAAGGCTCTGATATTTCACATTTGTTTCCAAAGAAAGCCCTTATCATTTATTTAGAACAACAAAAGCAGCATCCTAGAAGTATGGTGTTGAGCATGAAGATTATTTTTTGCACTGCAACACTTAGTGGCTTATTTAAAAAATAATATTCCATGACTAACATAATTGCATAAGGATGCTAAATAATACTCAAAAAATAATGAAAGCTTTCTAACAATGTTTTTGGAATACACTCTGAAAAGTCTGTTAATGAGTGACCCTCAATTCATGAGGAGCTCAGGGATTATACTCACATTTGTTTTAAGAGATTAAATTATAGGAGACACAAAAGGCAACATTGAGCAATCAATATATCACAACGGATGGCTGCACAGATCCACTAATACACCAACTCCATGGACAACAGGGGTAAAGAAGATGATAGAAACACTGGTGAGGACGTTTAGTCCACCAATGCCCAATTATCTTCAGCTTGGCAGGCAATGTGGCTTATTCTGGTGGTGGGAAGGGCTGTATGGTGCAATCAGTCTTCAAATGTGCTGCACAGGCATTACTTCCATACATGCCAATGAATCCAATGCCATTAGGAAAGGGATAACTACTTCAGTTGATTCACAGGCCAGAAATCTTTGTGAACCATTTATAGACCACTTGATCCGAGTGGTCATCTTTTTTATGGATAACACACCAAGGAGAATGAAAGAATAAAACCCTCCGAGTACTAGGTGCCTGCTTTTGAGTTTTAAACATCGATACAGATTTCAACTAACAAACAATCTCTACATGCTCATTCTGGGAAAGATTTTTGGAACATTGGTCTGTAGCTGGGGTGGAAGAAGTGCAGATGAGTCAGTTCTTATTGGTTGCATAAACTTTTATTCCTAGTAAATGGTTTTACTTGCTGATGTTGATTTGGCATTGATTTTGTCTGCACAAGAACAACACTGGTTGCTATTTTCATGGCAAGTTTTGTTTTCACATTTTGGTAACTAAAAAAATAGTTTTCCCAGCACTAGTCAACCCAATTTATTGTGATTCCAGAGCTGAGAAGTTGTGGCTTCTCTGTGGGTACACTTAAGCTTATGCTTTTCAGCTAAGTACAATATTCATCCTGACTCCCAGCTGGATTTCACTTACAATATGTATGACCTAAATGGAGAGCAGCTCCTTGTAACCATGATCAAAATCCAGCCCAGAGAGTTAATTTGGGAAAGGAACATAAAAATACAATAGCATTTGCTATACCAAGGAGAGCATTGTTATAACATACTAACATGCTAAATATGGTGGCAGAGAACCAGCAAGTAGATAAAGACTCTCCACTTCATGCTGCTTTGATGGGGCTTGGCATATGCAAGAGATATATCACACAAAGTGTATGCTTAGGTCAGCCTCCATATGTAGCTACACTAGTCCAAAAAGTCTAAATTTCCCTCACTGAGGCACTGCTGGGGACATCTGTGCAGGAATGGGAACTGACAGCTCAGTTGTCCTAAAAATCTCTCCCACATCCATTCCAAGCCAGGAACACACTGCTTACAGCAGCCCACAGAGGTGAGATGGGACAGAGACCCCCCCAGCCAATATGATCCAGCAGCCCTCCACTCGATGTGCTCAAGTACCAACACACAGATCAGTGATACACAGCATAGGAAAGCCCAAGGCCATTTCTTGCCTCCCTTTGATAAACCCTGCTACTCACCACGTGAACAAGCATGAAAACTGACAGCAATAAAGACACCAAAGGATGGTGTCCTCACAGTAACTGGTCCAGCTTCCAATCACATTGTGAAGGACCTGTTAGTTTGCATGGGGCAATGAGAACTGAAGCTATTTCACTGATTTTGCCACCCATTATATTCCACATCACTCAAAAGCTGTATTCCACTTTCTGTAGTCAGCTGGCGCTAACTTGATGTGATGCACCAGCACTCACATTTTCAGATCTGGCACATAGCATTTACAAGCTATAGGCATCATCTGCTCCTTACTGTGCCGTGAAGACACGCTACAGGTATCCATCTCTTCCCTTGTCCCACTGCACAATTTGAAGCTACTCTAGAAACATAGTTCACTGCCTGCCTTTGACTTTGCTCTTGTTTGAGTGAGGGGCAGCTTATTGCCTGGTATGGGACTAATACTTCCACTTTTCCAGAAGAGCAGCTTCCCAACAGCAGTACAACCATGCCCCAGCTCTGTATGCCGATGCAGATAATGGAAGCAAACAGCTCTGCCTTTCAGTGGGTATGCTTTATTCTGTGGGGTTTTTAACCCAATATTCTATTTAAACACTTGTGTCATTATTACAGAGCACAGAGAAAGAGCAGGACAGCTGCTGTCCTTCACTTCTGCCAGGAGACCAGCTTATCTCAGTACCTTGTGTCAGAAATAGGGGCTAAATACCACTGTGTACTTGTAAGCCAGTTTTAAACTTTGGAGACAAATAACCCTGAAATGCATTAAATCTGATTACTTTAATTCCTTGTCTGCCTGACAGTCTTGGACCACTCCTATAGTTTTTCAATCCTAAGCCCTTCAGTCTCCACTAAGGAATCTGGAAATTGTGTGTGGTAATTTGACTATTTTATCAATTTAAGTGTATTAAGGTTTTCCAAAATAGCTGGAAATAACACCTAAATGAATCTTAGCTGTAAGATAATAGATAAATATTGAGACTCATGGACTACAAAATTCAGTAACAATTCTAGAGGGAATCACAACAGTTTGAAGTGAAACAGAGGTTATTTGTCTTATCCACACTTGACCACCTGGGGCCACCCTGATTATATGGGGTAATGGGTAAGGAAAGAAAACCAGTTGTCAGTGTTATCACTGGGCTGACCAGAAAGGGAGCCAAACTCCTTTATTCCTGAACTTTAGCCACTACAGCCCATTTTCCCTTTCATTTTCTCTAAGCAGTAATCAGCCATGTCTCACCACCCAAGAATGAAACTGCCCTACAAATAAGTTACATACTAATAAAGGAATGCATATTTTTCTATCATCTCTAGCCTCCCATTTTAGGAGGTTATTTTTGGCTTCTCCCCCCATCCCTCTTCCCAGCAATATTTGTCCATCCATTTCCCATCACAGTTTCTTGAGCCTATTTCCATGGGGGCTCTTGCCATCCTTCTCTCCCTTGCATCTTGCTCACCTGCCTCTTTGCACTCGGTCCCTTAATTATAGTTCCTACAGTTTTCCCTAAAACAGGCTGGTGTGAACCAAGTAACAAACACCATTGCCTTAAATGCAAAGATGTTAATAGACTAAGTGGACAGAAAACAAATTCCAAGACGACAAAATTGCTGCTACACAGTCCACGCTGAGGAATGTCTCCAAATACTCATGAATAAACAAGATTGAATGCCCTTGCATCCCTTACGTCACAAAGATGGATGAAGTAACAGTTTCTTTTTCTCAGCATTCAAAATATCAGTAACATGGCAGCAAGCCTTGGCTGCAGTACAGCTTGAGCCTGTATGGATAACAGTCTGTACCTCTGCCTTGCGGGTGCCACATCTATGCCTTGTCAAACAGTAGTGTGGGAACATTTGCAGAGTTTTGCCTCCAGAGTGCAGGAAGCAAATAATTGCATTCAATTATCAGAGACATCTCAAAGGCACACGAGTAAACATATGTAATAGTATTTATTGTTCTTCTTCCTCTAAATGGACACCAATTAGCCTTGCACTTTCCTGACAAAACCTTCTCATTCTTCTCAAAATGATCTTCGCATGAGCTTCTTGTGTTCAGTGGTACAACTCCTCAACACACTGTAATGTGCCTCATATGAGTAAGGGCAGCTGAGTAAAAAGTAAAGACCCAACACTGACATTTTGTTGTCTGCTACAGCTAAGCAGTTATGAATGTGGACAGAGCAAAAGTTAGAAATTCAGGCAATGAAGTCACCACCTTGCCAGAATCCAAATGGATGAAGCTTTCTTCTCAGAATATGAGATAACAGAGATACAAGGATTCAATTAGCCCCTCTGCAATGTATGAAATACTGCATAATTTACCTTTATGTCAAGCTGCCTGTGAGAACTTCAGCTGCCATTCTGACAGCCTGCCACCATGTGTTGTCTATTTATGTAGTGAGAAACAAAGGAATTTGGTGTTTGAGTTCTTTTCCAGTTCTTATGTCCTTTAATTTCTGATTTGGAAAGAAATTCACTGAATTTTTCCATTTTTCTTCCCTACAACTCCTATCAGAGGGAAGAAGAGGGAGTGGAAGGGCAATACGAGAAGAGCAGCAGGAGGAAAACAGTAAATACCTCAAGCATGTCCTCATGCCTTTAAAATTCCAAGAAAGGATAACAATTTCCATTTCACTTCAGCCAGTCATCATCTCCTCTCCTATAGAGTGCTTGGGGGTGGAGGAGTGAATGCAGTAAGAGGTATATCATAGGCAACTGAAGCAGTAAACCTAACAGTGTTTTAAAGGTCAGGGAAATTTCTTCTCAGTGAGCTGAAAGTTGTGATGTAAAGCCTAACCATTACAAAGAAAGGCTAAGTAAGGTTGGAAGAGACACTAAAGATCACTGAGTTCCAACTCCCCTGCCATGTGTTCATTCTCCCATTTCACTGTTTACAACGTTATCCCCAGTTCACTTTACATTAAGCTTCAGAGGAAGTGGTTTTCTCCATTGATTCTCCAGAGGTGTTTGCTTGTGGCCACATCTAAATACCACTTGTGCAATTCATGAACCACTAGCACTAGTTACTCCCTTTTGTTCCCTAATTGATCTAGGGAAGCAAAATGAGATAGAGGCAGGTTGCAAACAACAGTTGTTCACTGAGTGACAAGAGCTTTGGCAAGCTCAAGCTGAACATGAGCCTTCATACAAGAATTGTGTATGAAGATTCTCTGCTGTTACTTGAAGCCTGCAAACTTCAACCCTTTCATAAGGCAAGCATCTGAGCACTGCTGTCAGCAGTGAGGCCACTACATTGGTAGTCAAATAATGTCAGCTCACCCAGCCCAGAGCTTGGCAAACCCAGATCTCTGCTCCTTGCATGTCACAGGGTATCTTCTGGTGCTCAAGACTGCCTGTGAGGAGGGTTGATTCCACAGTCTAGCAAAGCTGGCTGTCAAGGAAGATTATCTGGGCATTCAGCCTACATTTTTGATTTGTATCTTTCACATTTCCACTAATTTATGCATATAAATAAGCTATATGTATACATTAGCTTTTCTACATTTTAACAGCCAAGTATTTCTGAGTGAATATTAAAGAGATGGTAATAACATGGCAAGGCTAATTAAACATTGAACATGTTGCTATGTAGCTAGCATTTTAAGGAGAACTACAGCTGCTGTGATGGGATTTTATTTATGTGCCAAAAAAAAAGAAACCCTCTTAAATTAATCAGAGATGCATTATTCAGAAAAATAAGATATCAAACTATTTCATCTGTCAAAAATAATAAAGAATCTGGTGGAAGCAAATCAAGCCATCTAACAATTGTGTAAGAAAGCTCCAATTTATAGGAGGAGGTGAGGCTTGTTACTCACACCCTAGATGATCATGGCTACAATAACACATTTATGATGGGTTTGCATGAAGTAATCCAATCTTAAATGGAACAAAAAGAGATAAATACATATTAATATAAGCACAGATCAAAAGTGTCAGCAGATATGTCAAGTGAGAAATACAGATATCAAATGTCTTTTAAGAGTTCAGTAAATAGATATTCCGAATGCTAACAACAAGTGCAGGCAGGGAATTTGAACAAAGACTGAAGGAGCAGGCAAGCCATACTGCACTGCTCAGCTGCCTCTCTTACTTAAGCATCCAGTACCATCACACAATTGTTACTTTCCTGGTTTTGATTTATATGGTAAATCAAAGTCTGAAATACAATTTTCCATATGAAATCTAGTTGCCAGCTCCACTTCAACTCTGCTAATGTAGCACTGCAAAGTTCCTTATTCCCTGTTATTTCCATGTCAGCCATTAACTCTTTAAGCTTTTTTGTTACTTTTAAGTCACGGTAAACACCCTTTGATACATGAAAACAAGCCTAACTTATCATAGCTTGTACTTCTCAAGCATCACAACAGCTATACTGCAGCTGTACACATCTCATTGTGCCTTCTGATAGCTGTGCAAATTACAGTGGGTTTACACAACTGAAATGACTGCAGCTTAAGCAACTCAGTAGGCAAGATAAGCACTCAACTGAATGTTTCCAAGCATCAATTCTAAGAAAAATGGTTAGTAAAATTAAGTGTCAAAACCAGATACCGCTGTATCCGCAGAGTCATCAGGTCTGATAAATGACATAGTGACTACATCAGTATGGAGAAAAGTCATCATTTGAAGCCATGTTGGTGCTGTAAAATGAACCAAAATTTGCCCTTTGGCTACAACTACTGCATATAAAAGGACAGAAGCAGGTCCCACCAATCTCACAGTGTTAATGAGGTATTCTGAACTGTTGAATGATTTTTTAAAACCTGGAATATATCCAAGCAGCACTCCCAAGTCCTGCAAAATTTCCCTTGAAATAAGGAAGATGTTGGCACACCACATTTGAGCAAAACCAGACTTCTGTAGTAGGATGAAGCATTGAGCCATTTAGACCAGCGGCAACAAAGATTAGATGCAGTTAATGCTGGTGTTTTATATAAACACAATCAAGCAGGTTATATCCCAGAATTTCAACAGCCTTCTCTCTTCCAGACAATCCGTCACCCCTATGATGTAATAGGGAAGCCTCCAGACAGGAGAAACATTTTCCTACGCTGCTTTTTACTAAGGTCTAAAGATTCACTGCAGGGTTATTTTCACCAGTTGTCTCCCATAGGTCAAACCCATCTGTTTAAGATATGCATCTGTAATGAGTATCACTGTCATGTTCCCCAAGGCAGCAAAACACAAGGAAAATTTTGGCAAGATTAAAAATGAACAAAACACCCCACTAAGACTGAATGCCAATATGCAAAACTGGTTAAGTAGTAGCCTTGCATTAAAACCTCTGACATGAACTCTGCTTCCCAAGATTGCCCGTGCTCCTAAATTTGAGGCTTTGATTAAGAATCAAAGATCTTCATGAATCTCTTTAAGGAATATACAATATAGTGACCAGAGATAATTGCTTGCATCCAAAGCATAGCATCTTTTGTTAGAGAAAGCTACCGTCTTAGAGAAGGAATAACAATCTGAGAAGACACAGCAGCTGCTGGGACAACCCTTTGAGCAGACTGCAAGGATGGCATCTTCCACAGGGAAACAGGAAACAACAAATGATGTCCCATGGATGTGATCTGCAACCTTAAAGGATGGTAGAAGATGGGTGCTCCGATTATAGTTTTGTATAGAATATTTGTCTTGAACAGACAGAGAACATGACATAAGAAAGACTTTAACCTGAATGATAGCCACTCTTCCTGATCTTCCCTCAGTCCCATAATTTTCAGTGAGTCTTCAGAATCCCCAGCTTGAACCAGGAAATTCTGCCTCCCTGGCATGACATATGACAGAAGATCCAGATCTGATTTTTCTTAGGTCCCTGAAACTCTTCTCCTGACACTTGCAGAAGAAATGATGCTAACAATTCTATGACCAAAGAGCAGAAGAAATAAGGCTAAGAATTCCATGACCAAAGAGACAATCCTATCTCTTGAATGGGGTTAGGAACAAGGCCAATTGAATGATCTAAAAGATCAGAAAAAGTATGGATGTCCCTGAGCCTTGTTGAGTCACTAGCAAAGTAAGGGAGATCACACTGTTAAGGACCAGTTGATGAACTATGCCCATACTCTCATTACAGAGAGACTTCATCAGCCAAAACCCAGACCACAAATGAAGCTTACTGCTTTTGGACTTCGAGACACAAAGGAAACATGGCAAGACTTTCAAAGAACCAGAGACCAGTTCAGGTAAATGAACCTATCTTTGCTTCAAGAGCAACATGGGCAAATATCTTATTTTTATGCTAACTGTGGTGACGGGGGGGAACTATAAGTACTTGCCTTACATCTTTGTGCAAATCATTAACAAAATGACCACACAACAGCAGAGTGTAAAACCGATTTTCATTAGAAACAGGACAAATGAGACTATATCTGACAGCAGGCTACAGCTTAGCAAGTGTGAGTTTAAATCATTTGCAAGGAAGTGTGAATTTAAAAATGTAACAAGCAATTCCTAACAGCACAAATTAGGGGCTCAGTAGAAAACAGTGTCGAAATAAAATGCCTACTGCCAAAACTATAGAATGAGACTGCGATCCATATTTAACGCTCTTTAATTAAAAGATACCAGTGGATAATGGACAGTTGACACTTTGTTTGTTAGGAGCTTGAAAACTAGTATCTGCAATGCCACAAATTCACATTAGAGTTGCTGAGGATTTAAAGAGATATAAATAGGCAAAATGAAGCCCTGAATCTGATTAGGAACCCCAAGATCTCTTAGTGTCCCAGTAATGATTCTTTACATATCATTCACGATAAGACCCAAGTGTCTGTTTTCTTCACAATATATTAAATAGAGGTCATACAAAACAAATCACCACAGCAAATGAACTTGGTGTGTGAAAAAGCTAAAAGGGTTTTTTTTTGTTCTAGAAAACGTGTGAGAGAATTAGGCATAAGTCCATTCATTCTGCAAGATGGGCAATAAGGCAACTGGATGCAGCAGCCAGTCACCCTGGCATGGCAGTGCATGGCATAGATGGACTTTATCCAGAAGCAACACAGCTGATGTTCCTCAGGAGACCAGAAGATCACATAATAAATAGCAGAGCATGTCCTAGAGACTAATTGAGCATAATAGGCCCTTGGGTTGTTTTAACACATCAAGAACCTTCTCCAGATCCTAGTCCATAAGGATACAGATACCTTACGAACATCATTTTCATCCATGGAAAAGCTTAAAAAAAGTACATCAGACAGCAAGTAAATACTAAAGCTTCTGGAGAACAAGTAATTTTTTGTAGCTGTTAAGAGCCACACTGAGATGTGGATAACAGTGCATCACAAACTCACTCTGAAGCACTCAAACCTCTATTTTGAGCCCACATTTGAAAGAACCAGTGGAGGATTAGTAGAGACAAATTTCTCATCCTATTATCTTGAGATGCCCTAGCCATTTTGAGCCTTTTTGTAGAAAAGATGTTCTGGCTGCAAACCCATTGTACCAGTGAATTTTCTCTTATGAAGGAAATGGCATTCAGAGCTACAGGCATCTACACCAGTCAGTTCCTGCATCTAGCTGCTAGGTTACTTTTACAGCTTTGTAAAAGAGCCTCACTTCGAAGTCCCTTCCAACCCAATCCATTATGTGATTCTATGGTATGAAGTCCTACGCTAACCAGCCACTTTTACATGGACAATAGTTGTTCCACCAAGAATTCATGCAAGTTAAATGAAACAAGACCAACACTTTTCATAAAGAATTACACCCATTACTGGCAGTAATGAGATTCACATCTAGCTTAGATGGTTTTGGTTCTATGCATTATATTTAAGCACCCAATGTTAAATTTATTCCTTCGCTTTGCTAGTGTTCCTGTTTGGTTTCCCCCCAAATGAAAGATGATAGGTGTAACAGATTAGTCACATCTGAGATACTCCAGCACATTTGTTTGCCAGCCATTACCAATCCAAATGGAGTTCTGTGTGAAGCTTGTGCTAAGAAAGCAAAATGCAGACAAATTTTTCCAAAGCTTGCTCAGATAAAGAGGGGATCCTTGAACTCCTTGAGCCAAGCAAAATGCATTAGCTTGCACTTCCAGTATGCAGGGCCAAGGGGAAAATAAATAGAGAGCTAGTTTCACTTACTGGCCTTGTGCCCTTTCCATGCCATAAAATGACTGAGGCAGCATGGAAGAAATGTTCTTCATACCCTGATAAAACATACAGGCCAGCTTGCTTGTATCCTCATTTCCAAAGGCCTGTGCTTTGTTAACAGGCATAAATGCATTGCTTCTTTTTGGGTGCCTGTATGATAGCCAGTGTTTCCCGTTCCACAATTTGAAGTTTGAAAGAGTCCATACTGTCAAGGAATGTACCAAAACTGATGCTGTGCAAGAGGGCGAGAAAGAGAATGAGGTGCAGTTTTGTATGTAATATGATCTATAGACATTCATACTGCATGCAGTAGGAATAAAATTAGTCATTAGTTAGATGAAGTATAAATTTTACACTCCTGTAGTCAGTTACTTAACTGATCTTTCCAGAAACTTGGCAAAAGAAGTGTACTGCAGCCATGCATATATATTATGCTTAATGATGGCCATTAAGCCTGCAGTCATAAGATCTGGTTTGCCTTTTGCTGCTAAATTTGTACTGCAGCCTCACAGATTTTGTAATAGTTACTGACAAGGTAGTCTTGTGAAACCATGGCTGTGATTAGTAAAGGGGTAACTGCACTCCCCTCTTCATCTTCATCAGTCCCAGCTGGTTTATACCAACAATAAATTTGGTTCATTCTTTGAAGATGAAAGTTGTTATAAAGTGCACTTTATTAAAACCACTATAAAGACTTGTTATTTTTGCTCATATACTGCTGAGTGATGGTTTCCAGAAGTCTAATGGCACCCCCTGAACATGCACACTCACTTTACTTTCTGGCTTGGAGGATTCCTCTTAAAATTGTTAGCCAGTTTTCCAGCTTTTGGTGTATGGCTTCTCAGATGCTTCAGGACTAGAGATCAGCCTTTCTATAACCCACACAGCTGTGTGGGAATACAGATTTGCTGTGAAGTAGAAATGATACTGCATCGTACGAGATGGAGATGATCCAGTGGACCAGGTTCAGAGTCAGATGCTGATCTTTACTCTTGACCAGGCCATGTTCGAGTGGGTCTGGATTTAGATTTGGCAGTGCCAAATTCTCACCATCTTTGACTCCAATCACAAACCTCCCACAATTCATATAATCACTGAATGGTTTGGGTTGGAAGGACCTTAAAGATCATCCAGTTCCAACCCCTGCCACGGACAGGGATCCCTTGCACTGGAGCAGCTTGCTCCAAGCCCCTGTGTCC
>JBCJKH010027241.1:15846-27889 GCA_039877255.1 Loriculus beryllinus | reverse complement strand
TATGTCTATTTTACATGTGAAGTACAAATCAAGCCACAGAAAAGTCAAAGGCTTCCGTAATTTTCCTTTCATCTTACATAGTATAATTATAGCTTAGTAACTAGGTAATTAACTGCTATACCTGCAAACACTGAACTGCCTGAAACAAAGGTTTTTATATTTTTATATAGGTATGTGAAGTCATTTCATGATATACCTGTGATTGAACAAATGCAACTTTTCTCTACCAAATGGCTATGTATATTTTTGATAATTGTATAAAAATCTATATACTTCAAGCTCAATACTTCTACAACAAGTTAACTAATCACGAGGGCAAGTCTCACATGCAAAAGTGCTCCCTAGGGTAATGGCTCCCTGTAGCTCATGGGTCACAATCAGAAGAAAGGCTTTTGACTGTTCTGTTGAGGTATGAGGATCTTTGATGAGAGACAGGTCACATTCATAGTGTACTTCGGTAGAAACTAGCCAGCAATCCCTTGGTATCCAATAAAGTGGCGTGATTTAGCTTTCCACAGCTTGCTCACAATTCATCACCTCCCTCATGCACTACAACATATGACACTGAAATTTCCTTTCTCTTTTTCTTCATTTCTCCATTTCCATTCTCTGCACAGCCATGTTTCTTTTCTTTTCTTTTCTTTTATCTAGTTGCTGCCAATAAGACTGCCTGCACTTGAACCTTAGAGAGTGTTTTTTCCTTTGACTCTTGGACTAGCACACCAGGAAGGTGATCCAAATTCAAAAAGTCTGAGCTTGGGATTTCAGCTCTCTAGATTCTGAAGTCAAAGAAGGGCTGTTCGTTAGCTTCCTCTGCCCAGATAACAGATATGACCAACTTGCTGACAAAGGGATAGATTTTTTTAAAAAATCAACACAGTACATAGGGTTGCATTCTCAGCTCCACCTTGGACAGACGGTAGGAAGTTCAAATCTACTCTATGAGTTTGCCACATTCATACTTGCTGAACAGACAACTGAGTGACTCTTTAAAGAGGTTGATCAAATAGTTCACTTTCTCCTTCAAATGCTGGATCAGAGAGCCAGAGCCTCGTCCATGAAAAAAAACCAAACAAACCAAACCAAACAAAAAAACCACACACACACACACAAAAATAACAAACAAACAAACAAACCCCACCAAAACACAAAAAACCAAACCCAAGCGTTTTCCAATGTGTAGGACCAGTGGGTGGTCACAGGGGACATTAGCAGCCCCTCACATGGCAAACAATGAACCAGGTCCAGGGTCCATCCAGGCAGTCCTATCAGGAGCAAAAGGAGACTGGGACAGAAACAGGACTGAAAAGAAAGCAGCAAAGACATATGAACCAAGGGGTCTATTCCATCCAAGGGGCAAGGAGCTACATGATAGCTTTGAGGTCCATCTGGGTGATAGAACTAAAGAAAGGAACACCTACAACACAGCTCAGGAAGGAAATCAAGGATGAGATTAAATGGGGCTCCAGGACCCATGAGGAGAAGGCAAGCAGAAGCCCCTGGGAACATTGGGCAGGGATTGAAATGCCCATTAGTGCCCTCTGGGCTGTGACAGCCTACTACCCAAATGTCTTGTGCAGTTCTGCAAAAGAGAAGTCAACTACACTGTGCTGTGTGCAGAAGCTCAGATTATTTGGATGCATATTGGTTTAAGATTAAGTGCTGTTTGCTGGTTTAATTGCCTGAGCCAGTATCAGTCTTTTATGTGTGCCTTCATACTGCTGCCAGGCAATTCTCCAGCTGCAAAGCTGTCTCTGAAAGAATGGTCCTGGCATGTATTGACAAAGGTCCCATTCTCTTCTGCACAAACAAACTGCTTCCCTCTGCAAAACTACCATTTTGTACAGTTATGCACAAAAATGAGACAGTTGCTTTGGAGCTCAGCAAAAGTGTTTATCTGTAGTGATCACCTATAAGGTAAGCAGGTATTGTGGATACTCCTGAAAGACAAAAGCTAGAAAGCTCAAAGGTTTGCTGCTATCCTGTAGCTACAATTAGGAACCAAAGTTTGCTCTACCTCATATCTGCTTTTCAGTTGGCTACCTTCATAAGAGAGCTAAAGTGAGAATTAGCATATATTTAGTGTGGACAGAAGACAAGGTCAAAACCAGGGTGTTCTGGTGAGACAGAAGGGATCACGCACTGATAACAAATCCTAACTGGTTTGGCCCCTTGTAATTCTGAAGTTATACTGTTTCATCTCTCATGTTTTTCACCAGTTAGCTTGTCATCAGCTGAATTACAAACTGAGAAACCACATGTTTTCAAAACTTGATGGTATTTTCATTATATGGATCATTAATTAAGTTTTCTACTTATTAAAAATGTTGACTGTTTCTAATTTAAGCAAAATCTTAAGAAAAAGCCTGCATTGGTTTCCATATACTATATATTACCTAAAACAAGGAAGACTTGTGTATAGTTAATTAGAACATTTCACCAAATGGTAGAAACCCAAACTCATTAACACTCCTTATCAGGTCATCTGACCTCCAGGGCCTGTGCTCTAAATACTGGCAGTACATCTAGCTTTTCTCTTTCTGCCAGCAGTCTTTTGCTCAAGTAGGGAGCCCTAATCACCACAGACTAATGCAAGTGACTACTCTCAGCTCTTCTTCCTAGATGTTCCTGTTATGTCAACAGTGCGCACGCACCCTGGGCTGGTGTAGAGGATTTTACTTAAATACTCATCAAACACGATGAAAAGTTTTTACTTTTCCAAGCACCAGAAAGAATGGATAGTTTGAAAAGGAAAATTACTTTTGAAGAAGTATGTTGAAATAGTCACTTCTTCCCTGAGTCATGATAAAGCAATATGCTTCCTGGCTCCTAGACAGCAGCAAGAAAATACAGCAAAAGTAAAGCTCTACAAGGAGTAGAAATGCATTGATTTTGGAGTAAAACCCAACTGAAAAAATAGGCATGCCAGAAAAATGGTTGCTGCCAGCTGTCCAGGAAATAACAACAGCATGAAAAGGCTTAATATAGGTAGAGATGAATAGGTGGCAAAATGAGAACAAGAAAGAGATGCTGTCCTCATGAGGAGCTAAGTGAACTAATTGTTGCATTCCTTACTGCTTTTCCTTGGTCTTTAAAAGATCATTAAAGCAATATTACTATCAGCACTGAATGAAACACCTGTTCTTCTCTACAGTTAGATTTAGACACTACAGATAGATGCTGAGTGCAAAAGAGAAGAGAAAAGGAACCGATGAAGTACAAAGATAATGAGAGGAGAATAACAAAACATACAAAGGTTATCAGCTTAATAATGCAAACTAATTTCAGCAATCTGAAATGCCACCTTGTTGGCATTTCTGAACATCTTTATGCAGTTATCTAATAAAACTAATTTAATGTGAACAGGAGCATATTAAAACAGTTAAGGAGTAATCAAGAACTTCATTTGATTATTACTGTTCATGCATTGGAAAGTCTTTGTAGTTTCTGAATATAATTGACAAAAACTTAATTTGCTATATATTCAAAATTGAAAACAATCACCCTCATGCTTTTATATCAAACATAAAATTAATTATTCAGGCACTCCTGTGTTCTTTCAGCTACTCTCCTGTCCTCTAGGGAAGCATTTTTAGAAAAAGTCAATGGGTTGAGGAAGATTTTATTATGGTATTTACATAAGTATCTCAAAGGATATCCATTTCTATTACACTGGAAAATATGACAACATTTTTTATCAGATTTCCTGAAAAACACACAGTGAGTTAGCTGAGATCACTTACTTGACACGGACTTGGGTCTGAAGGAAGCAAATATTAACAAATACAGTAAATGAAACCTCATTGTCACAAATCTAATTAGGTAGTCACCTAATTAACATTGCTTGACTATTCATTAATATTACTATAGACTCTTTTTCCCTCTCTTCTTTTATTCTGTAGAGGCTAGTATGTGCATTCAAATATTCAAGTTAATTACTTGAATCATTTATTCAAGCTTTTAACAGGGATACTTAACTTACCTGCATTAGTAACTAACCTAAAGCCAGTTTTTGAAAAGAAGACCTCTGAATATCGGACCAATCTCATCCGCATATTTTTCAGATGTGATTTGTGGTATGCATTAAGTCAAGGAAGGGTCAGGGTTTCAGAATAAATCTAAACCAGATCTTTGTCATAAATCAGGGCTCCAAATTACATTTACAGAATACTGCCTGGCATGACCCAGCCTGATGCAGCAGTTATTGGCAGTGGATCCCCACCTAAACTGTACTTCATGGGAGCAGAACTAATAATAAAATGCAGGATTAAAGGTAGCAAGTCTGGATTGAACACATTTCAAGTTGTTTTCCAAGTGTAACAGATAAAAGTTTTCTATGACTATGTTATGAACATCTGAGGCTGTATTGGATACAGTTTATTTTCTTTCTGCTAGGTCTGTAGCCAGTTTAGTTGCTTTCTTACAAAAGCATTAGGCAGATCTCCATCTCACTCAGTTTTTGAGGACTTCATAAGCTCTAGCATATTTTATGCATGCATTTTTTTTCCTTGCTGTCACATTTATACTATAATATTTTATCTTAATGTTCTAGTTAGGAAGGGTCTGAGTGAACAGCCAGTTAGGAAAAGAATTGTGAAAAGTAATTTCACTGAGAGTCAAACTTGATTAATTTGAGCCTTTCTTCTTATGTCCTACTCATCTACATTTGTTGTTAGCTACACAGGTTTTCTTCATGAGGACCAGGTTATTTGTAGTGCTAGGTGATAATGAACTTTGTCTCCTGCCATCTCATTTGAAGCTTTCCTACTCATCAACTCCTTTTGGAAAGGATTCCTTTAGGTCAGCACACAAGAGGATTTGTGTCTTCTGAATTTCAGTAGCATGCAATTACTGGAGCCATCCCCATACTGGGGATATAATTCTTATCTGAACACTAGCTCTGGCGCTCTGGTCTACACCTTGCTAACCTGAGTGATATGTGCAATAATGGATTTTCGTTGCATCTGCCACCTGAATGTACAGTCACCCTTTTGGGGGGAGCTGTTTTTTTCTTTTTTCAGCCAGAATATGCAATTGATTCAATAACTCAAACCACTTCCTGACATCACCAACATAAGAAATGAGGTGGACAGAGGACTTATGAACAAACTGGTTTTCTTCTCCATTCTCCACCAAACCCACATGCAATGGAATGTACAGGGTAGAAGATACATGCAACACCTATATCATTTTAGAAAGGATGAGGCATTGTTACTTGCTAAAAGAATACCTTGACATTTTTTAGTATTCAATAGGTTTTTATATTGTTCAGATGTTGCAGTGTACACTACACTCACAACTGCCTCATTCTTTTGGGTTTCAGTTTTCTGTCTTTTAATATGAAAAATCAGAAAGGAAATGTTGCTGCTTCTATCACATTTTTACTGGTAAGCTCCGCTTTAGAATCCTACAGTAGTCTTCACTTCCTTTTACAGCATGAGCCTAAGAGAGAAGTTAACAGTTTTTTCAAGCAATACAGCTCCCTTAATATGCTTGCCCAGCCACTCCCGGAGGTAGCATCAATATCTTTATATTGAAAAGAATGGCTGTGGTGCTCATTTAAAAAAAAAAGTAATGGCTATGGCTTTGTGCACAGTAGAAGCAGATGTACTGCAGAGAGGCATTACACTGGCTTCACTTGACAACTTTGCCAATATCCTTCAAATCACTTAACAAGCCCTGTTCTAGTCCCAGCATCTTCAGCATGGGCGAAGAACTATTTATGCTTTGTATTTAATATGTATTTCAATGTAAGGCACAATACAAGTCTTGAGAAAAAGAGATTTCAGAGCTTCTCTCCCTCTGGGCAGGAGGTGGCTGCATTGGCTTCTAGTCAGCCAAATGTGCAGAAAGTAACCCGCCTCTCCTTCCTTCTAGTCTGACAGCACGGTAAAGCTATAGTAAAAGAGGATTTCAAAGGTAACAATTGAGCAGCCTGCTGGCTAAGTGATTTAATTGTTAGGCTATTATTAAAAAGTGGCAATAACAGACTTTCCAGCACTAATGTCTTAAAAAGCAAGAGCTGATTTCTCCTCTGTTATCAGAATACGATTTAAAGGATGGAGCCAATCAGAAAAGAGTCATCTTCCTGCACCCTTGAGTAAGCATCAAAGCTCTGGATCAAGTATTTTACACTGCCAAACTCAGTTTGTTCTCTTCAGAAACCCTGCTTACAACCTTAGATCACCCTCCAGGTTCTGCGCTTCTGTAAATTACAGTGTAAGAAGTGACAGCATAGCAGCACCTACTAGACTCCTGGGGACAGCTTTATCAGTTATATTCTCTACTATCTCAATACCATTTCCAGCACAGTTGCGGCCCATATAGCCCCTGCATCATATGTCTGTGTTTATATTCTTCTATTAGAATAGCAGTGTACTGGGTTTGCACAGCAAGGTTTTGGTAGTAGGGAGGTCTACAGGGGTGGCTTCTGTGAGAACCTGCTAGAAGCTTCCCCTGTGTCTGGTACTCCCAATGCCAGCTGGCTCCAAGAAAGACCTGATGCTGGCCAAGGCTGAGTCCATCAGCAATAATGGCAGCACTTCTGGGATAACATATGTAAGAAGAGGGGCGGGGTGGGGGGGAGGCAGGAGGAAACTGTACAATTGCAGCTAGAGAGAAGAGTGAGAATATGTGATAGAAACAACTCTGCAGACACTAAGGTCAGTGCAGAAGCTGGGGAGGAGGAGCTCCAGGCACCAGAGCAGAGGTTCTCCTGCAGCCCGTGGTACAGGCCAAGGTGAGGCAAGCCATGTCCCTGCAGCCCATGGAGGTATACGGTGGATCAGATATCCACCTGCAGCCTGTGGAGGACCTCACACTGGAGCAGGGGGATGCCTGAAGGAGACTGTGACCCTGGGGGAAGCCCGCGCTGGAGCAGACTCCTGGCAGGACCTGTGGCCCCATGGATAGAGGAGCCTGAGCTGGAGCAGGTTTGCTGCAGGTCTTGTGATTCCACAGGGAACACATGCTGGAGTAGCCTTCTCCTGAAGGACTGCACCCCATGGAAGGGACACACTCTGGAAGAGTTTATGAAGAGCTGAAGCTAGTGGGAAGAACTCATGTTGGAGAATTTCGTGGAGAACTGGACCCCATGTATGAGGAAAACAGTGAGAAGTCCTCCCCTGAGGAGGAATGAGCAGCAGACACAACATTTGATGAGCTGACATGAAGCCCCATTCCCTGTTTTCCTGTGCTGCTCAGGAGGAGGAGTTAAGAGAAATTGGGAAGAAGGGAGAGGTGGGGAAAGATTTTTAAGATCTGGCTTTATTTTTCATTATCCTACTCTGATTTGCATATCAAAAAATTGAATTAATTTCCCTGAGCTGTGTCTGGTTTACCTCTGACCCTAGTTGGTGAGTGATCTTTCCCTGTCCTTATCTTGACCCACAAGCCTTTCTGGAGCCTTTCCCTGTCCTTATCTTGACCCCCTTCCCTGTCCAGCTGAGGAGGGAAGTGAATAGAGCAGCTTGGTGGGCAACTGGCATCTGGTCAACCCTCTGCAAGCAGTTGCTAGGACTGATGAAGATAATAAATTCTAGTTGTAGTTTTATGTAACCCAGTATAAAGGAGATGTCTTCACCTTTAATTTAGATACAGAAACTTCCATTAACACAATACAAGCATGCTGCTGAAAGATTTACAGACTTACAACGTGTACATTAAAGATATTATAGCTTGCATACAACACAGTCTCTTTCTCTTAATGTCTCTCTTCTTTAGTTCTCATGTCTCCTGTCTCTCTCTATGTGAAAGTGTTTGAAAGCTCAAAAATATATTAAAAAAATATGTATTTTTTTCCATGAGAGAGAGAGCACAAATTCACTTGTGCAAATTTTTTGAAAACTTTAATTAGACATTCTCTATATTTTTCACCAGCTTATTTTATTATCAAACTTCTTAAAAAATTAAAATTCAACCAAAAGTGCAAACATGTCACATTTTTTAATTTAAAAAATTGTATTTTTTAATCCACTTTGTTCTTAAGACTTGTCAGTTGTCTTTTAACAGCACATTCACTGTCTCATTCCAAGTCTAATTTAATCCCAAAATATGTGTTTTCCTAAACTCACTAATTAAAAATCTGCAGAAATCAGTGTTATGAGATAAAAATCACCCCAAAGGTTAGCTGACTTTTATCATAATGTCACATCATTGTGCCAAAGTTCCCTAAGTGAAATATGCATTACAAAAGAGAAAGCAGTAGAAACTGTTTTGATAAGAGTGGAAATGATACAATCTAAAAAGAGCTGATGCCTTGGTTTTCAGTCAAAGGTAACAACGGCAAAATGAGAAGATTCTGACCTGAAAGGTGATAGTGTACTCTCTACTGATGAAGAAATACATAGTGTTTTGTTGTACATGAAGTCACTGGATCATTACACAAAAATATTTCTTTCTTCGTTGCTCAGCCTGTATTCCTTACCTTGATTTGACTTCCCATAATTTAAATAGTATTTCATACCCTTAAAGCACTATACATGCATTAACTAATTTCACTTATTAAAATTTGACACTGCTGTCTCATGATAAATTCCCAAATGCAGTAGATTTGAGAACTTCCTGCTAAGTATGACTTGATAAGCCTCCTCAATGTATAGCTGCAAAATGTCTTTCAGTGTCACTAGATATGTAACTGTTCCTGGTCATGTGCTATCAGGTAATACGCAGTTACAATATTTACTAAACTTTTAGGTCAGGAAGGGAGAAAGGAAGGAGGCTTTTCCTGTTCTTGTGGGAATTTTGCTACCCTGAGTAGACATTGCTTCATACCAGTGTTGTAAATTCTCCATGATAATCTGGCCACCAAAATTTACACACTGCCTGATAGACTGTTTTGGTACTGTATTTCAAGTGTTGCATGGAAAGCTTATTCTCCTAATCTGAATGCACAAATGGAGACATCTGGTACACATTTACTCATTATGTCAAGATATTCAAGTCCTTAGCAGCACTAGCAATGCTCTACATCAACTGCAGATTTCTCAGGTTGCCTCCAGATATTGCAAGAGACAGAGATGATAACCTGTTTGCCAAAGGTATTTGATGGGGAGAGCAGACGACAGGTCTTAATTCTTTTGATCTTCCCCACCTTCAAGAAGACAACTTAGATACTTAGATAAAGCATCCACTGAAGAGTTCAATATGCTGAAGAGAGATTTGCAGGAATGACTACAAAGACTTCAAGGGTTCAGACAGAGAAATTTCCTGTTCCAAAGTACTTTAGGTAGCTCATTACATTTACAGGTCTCTTCAGTAACATTGAGGCAGCTTCACCTTGCTTTCTAACATACAAGGCTGAAAATATTTAAAGGGTAAATCCCCCTTCTGATCAGTAATACCCATTAAGCATTGATAACATGACTTGCACATGAGAGACCTGACAAAGTGATAGGCTAAGTGATCATAGCAGTAAACAATAATATACATAATAACAGTGAATCACCAGAAAGAAAATGGAGTATTATTTAGGTTTGGAGATTAATTAGGACAATTTACTTTGGGCATTAAATGAATTTATCTGCAGTAATTCAGAATGTCTGGTTTTCATACCTTCGGATGCGCCTGCTCCTCCCAGTGCTGTAGACACTCTGCTGAGCTCCTGTTATATAAACAGAGAAGTCATCTCTCTTACCCTGCCCTTCCCAGCTTGTTTCAGCATATGCTGCTAACTTTCACAGTTGACAGACACTCTGACAACTGGCAGTCTGTCTGTCAAGAATATCCTAAAAGATGAAAGCACCAAGCAGTTGAGTTCAGGATCATCTCCATGGCTTTAGGAATATGTTTGCAACAAAGATGTTATAGCATAGTGGTGATAAAATCATAAACCTTGTTTTCTTTTAAATGTGGAATCTACTTTAAAGTGTCAATATTTGCTTCATGTAATGTTTAATCAAATTACATATTTTAAAAACCGACCTCTCTCTTCCTTTCTCTGGGCCAAATGCAGTTTTCACAAGAGACAACCACCTCTAACTTGCGGTGAGAAGTAGGTGCTTTCCCTCAAGGTGACCCTCCTATGTTCACCCCTCTCTCTCTCCTCCCTCCCCCCCCCCTCCCCCCCCCCCTTTCCTGGACACCTAGCCAGGCTGCTGTCACCTTCTTCTTGCTTCTTCTCACCTTTCAGAACATTGTCTACTTTCCTTCTGCCTGGCTTATGTCAGGTGAGGAGCTGATCCAACGCCGTCACACTAGGCAACTGGCACTGGGCCGAGCAATATTGTCCCTTTGCTGCTGGCAGCTGAGAGCGGGAGGAGGGAAGGCAATGACCTGCCTTGCAGTACTGACAAGAGGGGAGGGGTGCCAGCAGCAGGGCTGGGATGCTGCCAGGAGCCTTGATGGGACAGCTCTGGCTCTGCATTGCAAGGCCTCTGCAGGAATGGGGCAACTTCACTGATATCCCTGACAAGCACTTACATTTTATTCTCTCAAGTGTAGTCCTTGACAGAGGTTAGAAGCCAACAGAGTAAAGCAGTTTTGTGCTGCTGTCACAGCTTCTAATTATCAGCTCTAATAAGGCTTCATTCTGATTCCTTTTCCCTGACTTTCAAAATGGTGGTAAGTGGGCAATTCTTTCCAGTAAGCCAGCAGCAAGACCACATCTACAGCACCTGTTTGAACATGAATCAAACTGACAATAAAATAGAAGTGCAGAATGTTATGCAAAATATTCATCCCAGAAAAATTAAGACTTAATACAAATAGATGATGGGAATGTTATTCAATCCTCTTCCTTATAAGTGGTTTATTTATGCCAATTCATTTCAGGCATACAACAAATTTTGATCATGAAGAAACAGCTCTGTGTTACTGTATACACCCTCTTCTTTCTGAATAAGAAATAGACCATTTGTCTTTGATAGCAATCTCAATGACTTGATGCAGTCACCTGGTAAGCCTGCAAAATGACAATGCTACACAACACATCCACAAGCTGTAGTGCACTTGTCTTCAGGTAAGTCTCCCCTCCCTCAACACTCCCATTTAGACTCTCTGCTTGCAGATTTGGGGATTTTTTCAAAGTGGGTTTTCTTTCTTTCTCAGTGAGTTGCTTCACCCAGTCACACAGTTCACCAGTGTTTTATACGATAAACGAATGACATTTTAAATTGACACAGACCCTACAACATATGCCAATCAATTCTAAATGCTATCTGTCATAGTACACTCAAAGTGGAGGAGAGAAGAAAACACCCACTGGTTCAGTTCCTCCACACTACCCAGCAGGTTCTTGGCTGCCCGTCAGCAGCCTTGCAACTTCCTGCTTTCTGACGCTTAATAGAACAACCAGTTGTCTTGTTTAATGGCAGATGTTGTAAAAATGACATCCAAAGCTAAGGTTATACCTTCTCTTCTCAAAGTAGGACTCAGAGCAGCAAAAATCCTCTTGGTTTTCCTTACCAAATTTACAGGGCAGTTCTTCCTTTATCTCTCCTTTCTTTACACTTGAGCACAAATTCATATCTGTCTAACAGTTTGTACATACATGACTCCTTTTCAACCTGACAGCATCTAAACTTCTCACTTTCCTGTAAGAGTAGGTCTGCTGTCCCAGGGCATCATTTACCTTTCTGCTGTGGTGCGTATATATAACAATAATGGGCTAAATACTGCCATGCTTTGCTTTACCTCTATTCCCTCGTTTGTACAGGCATTAGCTGCAACATGCATACTTATGCCATCAACAGTACCAAACACATCAAGAGCAGACTAGGTGGCAGAGACGGGCCGTGTTGCACTTCATCCCTCCCACTCTGTAAAACATTAGTACTGCATTTAGTGGGCTACCCCATAAAATCTTTGCTACTTTTTTTTCTCCATCTGCTCTTATCTGCAGCTACAGGCAAGAGGGGCTTTTCTTAGATTTTCCAAATCCTTCCTCCAAGGTGCCTCTGGTGTGTAATCGGCCATACTAAGAAGGCTTTTTTTCTGTTGTTTCATTACTATTATTAAAAGAATCATATCATAGTTAGGGTTGGAAAGGACCTTAAGATCATCTAGTTCCAACCCCCCTGCCATAAGCAGGGACACCTCACACTAA
>JBCJKH010027240.1:0-29804 GCA_039877255.1 Loriculus beryllinus | reverse complement strand
TGGATGACACAGAATATATCATCTCCATGACTGTAATAACGAGTCTATTGTGACAATTACAATAACGATTAAGAAGAAACTCCTTAACAAAGACCAGAAAATGGTTACATTTCTCTGATGCCAGTTTACTTTCTACTTAATAAAAGGCAGGTAATATTTGAGTGAGTACACAAATGACCAGAAAATGTATGCTGTTGAGGATAATGCAAATGTTTTAAAAAAGCATGACACTTTTGTTATGCTATTCCACCGAGATTTTCTTCCTGAATGAAGGAGACTGTAATGACAGAAAACAATTTCCAGGCAAAGCCACAATTAATCATTTCAAAAGCTGAAGGCAAAAAGCATATGGTAATCTTGAAATTCTGAAATTTAAATTTGAACTTAGATCTTCAACAAAATAAACACAGGGGACAATGATGCCTGTTTCATGAGAATGTGTATTATTCTACTAATTTCTAAGCATATTGAACGATTTGATAAAATCATTTCAACATACTAATTATTTCTGGTATTCTTCCCTAAACAGAGTTATGAATTTGTACTATTACCATTAGAAATCGCCAGCTCCCTCCAACCAAAGATTAGTTTTACTTCACATCTGAGCTAAAAACCTCAGGCTAGCAATTATGGTTCCTCCTAGAAATGTGTATTATGAAGCATTACATACATAAAAGCCATGCAATCACATGCAGTCATCTAAGATGGATGTGAAATATCAAAGATATACTAAAACAAAAGTACTGTTTGCTTTTACTTCAGGCTACTTACAGTTAAGACGTCTAATACTAGTCTTCTTCAATTACGTTTTTCCACATAAAGCTAAGGCACATTCATGAACTGGTTCAATTTAATGAGGTTCTATATTGCAGTTTAAAAACTGCAGATAAAAAACAGGCAGATAAACAGATGAATATAATCTAATGCACCACTTCCAGAGTAAAAGGCAGCAACTTAAAACACGTTCAAAAGAACCTACCCTGGACAATGAAACTTGTAAAACAGATTCTGTCCACTGTTACACTTAATTATGCCACCAGCGTTAACAAGATACTTCCCTGCTCTGACTGCCAGACCAGGCTCCTGGACACCACAATGATGCAGTCCAAGTATTATAAACCAATGCCAATCAATTTAGGCATTGGTCATTTAGGACAATGTCATTTAGGACACTTCACTCACAACTGCAACTTATCAACCTCTTCCCTCCTCCTCCCAAAACACATATTAAATCACAAAGTACTATATTTTTCAAATAAGATATTTTCCCCTAACTGTTGTACTACTTTATTTCAGTGCAAAGATGCGAATTTTAGATGAGTATGAATGCCAGAAATTCTTTTCTCAGTGTAGCTTCCAGAAGAGCTTCTGTCATCACAAACTTGTTTATGCTGTACATTGAACATGCTACGATTTCTTTCTTGCTTGTCTTCCATCATTGCTTCTTTTAACACCCTACTCTGTCCACTGTAGTCACTCTTGAAATAGTCAGCAGCATAGACACTGGGCAATAATTAATCTGCAAAAAAAAGCCTTATAAAGCCATTTTGATTTCACTTGATGTGTTCAAATAGGAGCGATTAGAGCCTGTCCTCAAGAAAACTTCCCTATGTTCTGAACACATGAATATCCGCATTCACAGAGTAAAAGGACGTTCCTTCAGCAGCTTCTTTGTACCATGCAGTTAACATAATTTATGCTTAGTCAAAAAAACTGTCTCAGACTAGACTTTCATAGAAGAGGTTGGGACTTTTTAAAAGCAAACAAATTGCAAGTGCCAAGAAATAAAACTTGGATCCTACGATAAACAAGAGGTATTCAGTATAATTGTGCAGTAAATGCACACGGCAATGTAAAGCTAGTAATGTTCTTTTTTTTGTACGTAAGTGATCAGCTTATTCACTTCCACTATACTTTTACCCATCACAAGGCACTGCAAGAAGTGCATATGATTGTTTTGTTTTTGTTTTCAAATACACAGTTCTTCAGAACTATGCATGTATGATCCAAGATTTGGGTCATGTATATTTAAGCACCTCTGGAGAAAAAGATTTTATTTCAGCTCTTTCTCTGCTTATGATTCACTAATATAAACATGGTCCATATTTAGAACTTGAAAGAAGGTATGATTCAAACTCCTGCACTACCTAAATATAAATATTGATGTTCAGCTAAATTCTTAGACATGATCTAGCTGGAAATGAAGACTTTCATCAGGCCTCTGAAATGTCTAATAACTAGTGCTATATTTTTCATATTAAAGCTATCACTGATCATTTCACAGTTTATAAATTGGAATTTTACACTATCAACTTACACAAAGAAAATCTGACAGTGGAAACATTCAAAGTTCTTTTTCTTAAAGTGTTCCAAAACTTTAACGTTTATTTAAATTAAGAATGTTATTAATAAAAACAGTTCTATATTTTGAAAAATGCATATCATTTACCTACACTGACTACATTTTTGCTCCTCTAAAACAATGACAGATTTTATATTATTTCTTCTTCTGTTTATATTTTGAGACCTGTAAGATTACAAGTAGACTCCAATTCATGTACACAAGTCCTTAAGTTTTTTAATTCCATTATTAAAAAAAATATATATATCTCAAACTTTACTTGTCAAAAATATTTCCTATTTACTAGTCTAGAAAAACATTTTAGAAAAAAAGCAAGTGAAATAAAGAAAAGGGACAGAATTGACAAAAAAAAATCGAAAAACTAAAGGAGACTTTTTCCCCTATGTTACTTGAAAAAAAAAGAACCAGCAAGGAAAATTAAATAATTCGCTGTCAAGATTATCGACATAAAATTTGTAAGGACTTGAACCAACTTTTATGAAAGCCAACAGCTGGAGCAAACTGTGACACTGTCAAACCAGCTGCTGGTTACCTTGCCATCATGTAGATTGCTGCCCTGGCAGCAGAATCAGCAAATCGAACAAAATGGGCCATGACTTTGCTGCCTCAGTTACAGCTTGGATCACTAGCACCAGCCAGCTTCTCTGGCTGTTCAGCTTGAACTCTGTCAGGTGAGACAGGAACATTTTCTCCCACTTCTTTGCTTTGCTATGGTGACAGTAACTTCCACTGAGGCTGGCACAGAGAAGTTACACTGGAGGAGAAAAGTACCTTCATCAGCAACCACAGCAACATGCCTCTGAAATTGCCTGGCAGTGCTCATCCTCTAGCCATATTATGTTTTCCTATGTGGTAAGATTACAGAAGAAATACAAAAAGACAAGATGAAAATGTTGGTAGGGAAAATTATTCAAGACTGGAAGGACTGATTTAGAAGTAACTTACAGAAAGTTAAAGTCAAACCAGTGAAGTCATCAAGCAACAGATATCAAAGAAGGAAAGCTGAAAGAGCTGGGAGGGACTGAACCCACTGAAGGGTAACAATTTAGATAAGAGAGAGGAAAGAATAACCTTTCTTCTACAATAAAATTAGTGTTTAAACCTACTGACTTGAGTACACAGACTAGATTTTATATTGATGTACAGATGAATGCCATCCCACTAATTCCACTCTCCAGCAAATAGGTGGTAAAACAGCCATCAGAAAAGGGTAGCGCATGGCAGTTTTTTAAGCAGCAACACTGCCTGCAAAAGGAGTATGTGCTACCCTAATTCTGATGCAAGATAAGGGTTAACAAGATAACAAGAAGGCAGGCAAGAATGAGCATTTCAACTAACAGAAAAGAACAACATGAGCTGAATTCTCCAGTGTGGCTAAAGCATAAAGCATAATCTAGAAGCAGAAGCAAGCAACAGAACTACAGGCAGGAGGAACTCAACAGTGCTGCTCAAGCAACCAAAGGGTATCTGGACTACCACTGAAATGAGCTGTTTTTTTGGCAGTAGAGAGTGAGTGAGCACACAAGCTACAGCAATCACTTATCAGGCAGATAAGGTGGCACAATAATCTAACGACTTTCCTACAGAAATCTGAAGTTTTCTGTTCTGAACAAAATTCCCAAGTTAAACCCATGCAGTACATAACATTGAATCAGTTAACTCTCAAAGAAATGAACACTTTTTACTTGTACTACTGAAAATGATTTACAATATTCAATTGACACAAGCAAAAAACCTTTGACAGTGATAGTAAAAAATAAGGTCCTTTAAATTTTCTGGTTGCAATCAGGAAACCAATGGGTGTGCTACCTCATGAGAAAAAAACAAGGGTTAATTTGCTTCTTTCCATCCTTCAAATATTGTATTTTTCCTATATATTCTCTACAAAATCCCTGGACCTGATATATTACGTGAGAAGACAGCAGTTACGTACGTACAAAAGAGAAAAAGGCATTCCATGCTTCAAATTGTCCCATCTGTACTTAAACCAGAGTTGCCCTCTAGCCCAAGCTTGTGAAACTGGCAACTAAATCCCCTTCTCCTTCAATTTGATGCTTTTGGGATTACAAAAGTGATTCTAAATATTTAAAGCATACTGTAGATGAGTGGTTTTGTGTTCTTAATATCTACCATATATTAATGTTCCCAGCATAGCAACATCTCAGTTGGATCAATATTCAATATATATTGCTTTTTCCTCTTTACAATAGCGAACTTTATTCATGACTATATGAATGTCCTTTCACAAAAGGGTAATTACCTTGCCTGAAAATGCAGTTTCTTGATTTCAGATTCACCAGTCTGAACTGATGGGTTTACCTGCAGCTGGTAGCCAGACAGCAACAGCCAGAGAGAAGTGAACTTTCTGCATCTTCAGACTCTCGCTTCCTCTGGCTCATTGTTCGCAGCCCCTAGAGATGCTTCCAAAGTCAAGCTGTTCTCAGTGTTTACAGAAGCATGCAGCCTGCCTGTGTCATCTGGTAAAGGTGTTAATATTCTTCCAGATGACAGGCCCATGTTTTTCCTCAGTTGTGGATAATAGAAGAATAAGCTCTGATTTTAAATCAACAGTGATGAATTTGAACAAAATCTGTTTTATATTCACAAGGTGATTCACATAGCTAAAGTGTTCTTGAAGCTTTAAGCCCTAGTCAAGTAACTTCCAAGAGCACGAATACATGGTTTTCAGAGCGGAAAATGCCGAGACACGAGCACTTTTCCAATATCTTGGCAATCCTTGATCAACTTGTTTTGAAGAAGTGTCAGCATCCTGACAATATTAAGTGTCTACAGCAGTAGAATGCATCTTTTCTTGGTTTAAAAACACATGAAGACACCCTCCCTCCCAAAGGAATCATGTGAAAATATAAACTAAAGGAAAATAAAAGCTGAGGTTGCAGGTGCCCTCCTTGAAAAAGCGTCTTTTACAAATGACCCAGCCTTTGACAACAGCATGCTGTCTAAAGTCTTAAAAAGAAAAGAAAAACATCTACTGATCAATGAGGTTAAAAGAATGTGGATTCATCAGTGAACTACAAGGGAGGAGACTGCTGAAAAAGTGAATGGAAAGTTCAAATAGAATATGGTCCAGCAAAGGAGGGACTATTTGCTTCGTATTGTGCAGCTTCTCCATTTTTCCTAGCTGAATAGAATTAATACTTGAATGGGGTATGATTTTATCCATACTGATTTTTTCCTCCTCCTAAATTACCAGCCTTGGTAATGTTGCTGACTTTTATGCACTGTTTGTAAATGCTACAGTTACGTGTAAGCAATTCAACATTCTTAAACGGGTTAGAGCTGGTTCCTTCATGTGGCAAAGTCTGTATATATAACCAAAGAATTTCTTTGATTTACTTTTCCAATTTTTATTTTCTGCTGCCAACCTGCCTGGCCCCACTTTTGTTTATTATATCTATCACTTTGTTTATTATATGTTGGCTCCCAGCGAGCACTCTCGTATCCATATGTCTAAGAAGATTGACAGACAAGCTGTCCATTGGACGCTGGCTGAGCTATCACATGACTCAGACCTGAGAGCATTTCCAGAGTAACATGATTGTTGTTGCTTAAATATATTCATGCAGTATTCTTTCATCTCCTTTATATAATTCTATATCTACAGTTACAATATATTGCAGAGTTATATGTAAGCTCTGTCAGTTCCGACCACGTTTAGGAGTGAGCCACAACTGCTTTCTGATTTTCGCTGCCTGTCAGACATGAAAAATCGAGGTTTTTCTTGTTGTTTTTAAAAGGTCTATTTTGCCATTACATTTCTGTTTTACTTACTCCATTCCAGCAACATGAACACTCCAAAAATAAAGACAGTAACATATTCTCCCAGCACTCCCCACCCAAAAAAAGTTTTCTATAAAAAACTCCTTTGAATTATGGGTGCAAGCAGAAATGGAAATAGGAAGTCAAAGTCTAAAGCTGAAAAGAGGAGAATAAAATCTATTTTTCCTCTAACAAGGTTGCCAAAATGTGTGATGGATGGCTTCCCAAAGTGGCAAATAGTTTAAAGGCAAATAGTTTAAAGGCAGGAAACACTGGGCAGAAGGATCTCATTCACTTGCCAACACAAGTCTCCTCAGCACAGCCTTGTCTTCCCCAGCTTCATGGCTGGTGTTCTCAGTACATCTATGGGCTATCCATCAACCAGTGTTATCAAACCATCAGTGCTGTGGTCCTTGATTATTTTTTAGTCATTAGCATGTATTACTCAGGGAGAACATAAATATTTCTCTCTCACTGCTGATATTTCACAGTCCACGATCCAAAAAATCAAGCAGGCTCTTTCATATTCAGAAATTAATGACATCTGATTTTGCAAATGAGGATTAGGTAGATAGCTTTTCAGTTGACATATGAAGTACAATGTACTCCAGCTCACCATATTAATAAACTGGTTTGCATGGTAAAAATCTCTTAATTTAGGAGCACAACTCCTGTAATCAGTCCTACCAGCAAACCTCAAAGTCCACTGATGAGTAAATGGTTATAAATAATGGTAAATCATGCTTCCTCAAGAGATATTGTAGTTTGTGTTACCATGTGTGCTCATGAATATTTCATAAAGAGGGGGAGAACAGTCTTTCAGGGACATGAGCAAAATAGAAAGCACTGGTGCATTCGGGAAGACAGGTCTCTAAAAGGACAGGGCCAAAAGGTCCTCCAAGTGCCTGGGATACAGTAACAGCCCAAATGTAGTTCAGATGTCAGCCAACCTGAAATTCACATTTGGGTTCTCCAGATGCAAAACCTGAACAATTGTAGGCAAATCCCAACAATTTCCAGTGGAAAATGTTGACTTTGCAGAAACTGCATATTTCAGCAAAAAGCCCTGACGGAAAATCCTCAGCAAGCCTAATTACAAAGGAAATGTTGGAAAGATGACGAAGTTTAGATTAAGATTTTTTTTAATTACATGTTACAAGAAACGCTTCATGAAGTTTTCAAAGCAAAACCAGGTTGTCTTTTATATTACTGCAGCTCAGTATTTTCTCTGAAAGCTTTGTATGTTAATGTTCTTGTAGAAAAATGTCTGCTGCTTCCTGCAGAGTAAATTGTGGCAAATTTTGCCAGTGACTGTAATGCAGCTTTACAAGGCTCTGCTCATAAAGGCTTAAAATGTTTGTTTGGGTTTTTTGTTTGTTTGTTGTTTGCTTGGTTTTTTTTTTTTTATTTGTTTTTGGGTTTTTTTGTACAGAACAAGTAGTGCTTTGATCAGAACAGTCTATTGGATCACTGCGCAAATCTACCGAGCCTCAGTATTTACGTTCCAATAAGTATAAGAAAAACAGAAAAAGACAGAACAACGGAAAAGGTATACTTCAAGCAAAAAGAAGCATTATTTATATTAAAAAAAACCCAAACAAAACAAAACCAAAAAAACAGCAAAACGAATACAGGAAACATATGAAAAGCAAAATGCCCTGGCTTCATTATATGCAGTTTTAGTTTTGTTTAATTCATAGTCCTATTCTTAAGGAAAGGCATGGAGGTACTTATTGGATGAAAATCCTTACAAATGCAAATTGTTTATGCTTTGTGAAACTGAAAGTCAGGTACACCTCAAATAATTTGCAGATAAACCAGCAAGCATAAATCCTATTTACAATTTTCTGGTGTATGCATCTTTGCCATTTGAAAGCAATTAACAAAAAAAAAAAACTTGAAAACAACTTAAAAAATCCTTATTTTCTCTGAACAGCACATTAAAGTTGTCCGTGGATAAATTAATCTGAAAACATTTCCAGCCATCCAAGAGTGGTTTTCCCTTCACTCTGCAAGTTACCTTAAAAATACTTCCAAAATTCTATTCATTCTACGGTAATGAAAAAGAAACCAAGAAAAATACTTCAAGTACATCCATCACTTTTTCCCTGTAAGGCTACAGGTACAGTGTCCAAAGTGATCCAAATACTTTACATTCTTGCGTACCATGGTGCACTGAAGTTATTCACAGTCCTGCCTTGTGTCCTTGTTTCAGAACCTGGCTTATGCTTCAGATTTGCAGCTGGCAAACCTTTCAGCACACAAAACCAGAAGATAAACCCCACTGAAACAGGCAGAACTACCATGGCATTCTTAGAAGGTTAAAAAAAGCCTAATTTCCTCTGGGTCATAAGAAATAAAAACACCCTTCAGAACAGTACTAGCACAGTGGCATAAGCTTTTAAAATAATTCTTTTTCTGTCCATTACAGAAGAATATGAAGATCATATTTTATATTAATTTATAACACACTATATTTACCCTAATATGGCTTAAATTCAAATGGTAAATTGTTCATTTCAATATGCAAGGATCAGGAATGTAACTGCGTTATAAACACAAAGTTAAGAGCTAGTTAGATTACAATACAGTACAAGCCTGTCTCAAAGTTAGTATAATTGGGATAACAGTGTTCAAGGGACTAAAAGACTCTTTTTGTAGACTTTTTTGTTTACAGCCACATCAACAAAATGTTAACTCCTATAGGTAATGGTTTCAGCTTTTCAGATTTCAAATAATTTTGAAAATAAACAACAATTATGAGCTTGTGCTACGGCATTGTCCAAAACCAATACAGCTTTTACCAACTTGTTAGAAAAGCAACTGAGACCTACTATTCAAGAAAGTTTTTTAGTTAAAGTGGAAGAGAATTTGGAAGCTTTAAAGTCTTTCATTCTTAGTTTGATCATCTGTCATACATACTACATCTCCCTAGTGTCTGTCACTGGGGTTCTACCCTGTGACTGACAGCTCCAGTGCCCCTTCTTCTCATTTGCATCCTTACTGACACCTAAGACTATTTTGCTAACTTGGTTGTGACGTGCATAAAAAAATCCAGAATTAAATTCCCTTTTAGATATATGCTGTGCTAAAATAATAAATCTTCATCTTCCAATTATGTATTCCAATTTATACAACTGTAAAACAATTAAAAAGTATTTTGTCTCTAGAGAATGTAGATAAGTCAAAAAAGCATAGTGCTCTCAGACAATAGCAATTCTTCCAGATTCATTAAAAATGCCAAATTGCTCTATAAAGACATCTCTCACAATTGCAATGGTGCCTACCTGATCATAATCTTTACAATTTTTATGACTAGTTCCAAAGTTTGGTACAATTCCCCCCTTCATATGTGTTCAGTTTGCTGTCACATAAGTTTCTGAAATTTCTCCAAACCATAAACTATTAAAGCTGAGAATAATTATTTCTTTATGCTGTTATTTTTTTATTTTTTTTTTTTACAGAAGCACACACGTGGGTGTTTTCTCTTTAAACCAGAAAAACAAAAATTTCCCCATGTATATCCCTACTACATATTCTGCTCATCACATCATAGAAAAAGAAAATAATTAAAACCAATTAAGCCTTCTGTAAAAGAGAAGTTTAGTGTTATGTCAAGCTTCGTATGTTGGGTATTTAAACAACATACATTAAGTAACTTTAATGTTGTCATTAGACAAGGAAGCTAAGGATCATTTCTTGCTTTCTTTTACACATGAAAGGCACTATATTACGTAAGTTCTTAATTGTTTTCCACTCAAATATAAAGTCATATAACTTTAATATAAATCCAAACCTGTAAATAGTAATTACAATATAACTGTAAACCTGTAAAAATGTATAACTGGAACGTAAAGCCCGAATCTTGAAAACACAAAACTATCTCCTAAATGCTTCCTTCATAAAATTAGCAATTTATACGCGAAATATGGTTAAAAATAATCTAATTCATGGTTACACCTTAAGAATTATAAAAGTCTTAAAAAGTCACTCCAGGAACTGAAGAAAAACTCAACATCTGTCAGAAGACAGGCCAGCAGGCAGGATTTGTACTGTACAGGTGTGCCAAGCTGTTGTCTGCCTTGTGAGACTTAAGCTGGAGGGGGGCAGACAGGCCTGCCCCACCACAACACAGAACCTGTAGGTGAGCGCTGCTGCTACAATACTCAGGAAGCACTGACAGCAGCAGAAGTATGAAATTTTACTTTCAGTAATTTAAAATATGCTTACAGAGAGCTAGGCAAGTGGATCCAAGCCTGCTCTGCCACCATTTCAAATCACACAAGGATGTCCTCATACAGGTCCAAACACCATTCAGACTAGAGCCAGAGAGCACTGCCCACAGGCTGGCCTGGCGTCACTGTGAATTTATATATCCTTTATGTTTTGTATTTTTAAGGTATGTATTTTATTGCAATTTAATAATACAAACCAAATAAAATCCTCATATACTTCACAGCTTTAAGAAACACAAAAAGCAATGTAAGTTTTGGTACATCTAGTACCAAACACACAAACACAGCAATGTAAGTTTTGGTACATCTAGTTCTGGTTATTTACCATCATTCTAAGTTTGACATGTTAAATTCTCATGGTACTTTTGAACAACCACCTCAGCAGAGCTTTTAAACTTGCATACGTATGCCCTGGAAGTGTAAGCATTTATTAACAGTTATCTTCCTCAAGTGATTGCAAACATTTGATCACACACATATGGTTATAACAGAAAAGAGCTTAAGATATACACTGCTGTATTTATGCTTTCTGAATGAGAGATAACAAGGTGCATTTTAAACAGCTAATTTCGGGTCTGGTTAAAAATCAAATACTGCATTCAACTGGATTTGGGTTCTAAGGTACAGAAATACTGTCCTATTTGTTAATACCTTTACCAAGGTATAGTAGGTTTACATAATGTAAACATTGAAAATTAAGAACAATAGATGTGGCTGGCCTGCAGCCATGGGACTCTGCAATCATATTTTACATCCAAAAGGAAATGCAATTCTCACACACGATAAACAAATCCACTTGATTTCCCAGAGCTACGTGCTCTGCTCTACTTCCAGAGCTCTGTTTTAATCAGAAAAGATAAACTACAACCATTATTAGCTCATTTAATTATGGTAAAGAATATCACATTTTAGACCAGGGGAAAAAAAGAAAACAACCCCAAACCCAAGCTACTCAGTGTAACTGGATATTGCATCCAGTCTTTAAAAGGCTAGAAATGCTCAAGTTTTTTGTGGTTGGGTTTTTTTTTTTGTTTGGGTTGTGTTGGTTTGGGGGTTTTTTCCTTTTTTTTTTTTTTTTTTCCAAAAAGAAAATGCACCTGACAAAACCTTGGAATTACTTTTAGGAAATTTGAAAATTTCAGGTCTGATAAATGTAACTGCCTCAGAGAAATAATTTTCTTCTTTACAATACTTGTGTATGGACAAAAACCACAAACAACACAAACCTGTTAAAAGTTCAGTCATCAGATGCAAACACTCATATATTCAACAAAACAATTCTATAACACAAAGTGAAAATATAGAAATATTAATTTAATCAGTTGCTGGAAACTTCTCCCAGCCTTTTTTGGCATGTTAACCTGCAAAAGTTACAATCACCTTGCTAGACCAGTCCGTCTACACCACCCCACTTGTGGAAGAAGTGATGTAGTGCAGTGAACTAAGCATCCTTCACCACGACAAGAAGGTTAGAGCAGAGCTGTAAGGAGGCTCTCCTGTCAGCTCCAGCTAATGGTGCAATTAAAAGCCAATCAGAAGGGATAAGTTTCCCTCACAGAATATCACACAGCCAGTTTAAGTCAATCCCAAATTAAGCAATATACAAGTTTTTAATAAAGCCTATGCAACATCATTGGAAAAGAGATCAGTTATCCAAATAATTTCAGATGTGTGAGAAAGAGTTGCTCTTGACATCAATTTGCCCAAGGAATCAAGAAGTAAAGAAACTAAGAAACCCTCTCCAGCTATCAACATAATAATGAAAGGCTTGAAAATCTTATGCAATGTCCAGAATAAACTCAGATACATCTGAACAGACTCTAGGGCTTCTCTGAAGAGGAACTGGAAATACTGAGTTCCAGCAATCTCCTTCCTTTTCTGCCGAAGAGAGAGCAGGGAAATCAGTAGAAGAATCTCAACTAAACAGCCTCTGCAGTACACTTACCTGGTCAACCTGATGGAGGAGGAAGCTGTGGTAATTTAGTTTGCCATGAGACAGCAGGTAAAGAAGGTAATGGATAGGCAAAAATATCACACATGCTGCCAGTTCTTTCCCCTAAAGCACACAACACCTGTAAGCTACGCATGGCAGGGAAACGCGTGCTTTGTGCAGGATTACGTGCTCCAGCCATGCAAAGGGCTTGGTAGCCTGCAGCCAGCCATCTCGCTCAGCAACCAAGAAAGACATTTGCTAAATTGCTGCAGTTGTTCAATCACATTAACCTCACTAAGGGTAAGGCACTTTTCCCTAAATCCCACTAAGATTATCACTTTGCATTTAACTGCTTCCAAGAAACAGGCAGGGAGAGCGACTGAATGAGAAAGTCACTGATGGAGGGAAGCGGAGCAAGGCAGCAAGGGGATGAATGAGAGAGAAAGCAAGAAGAAGGCGAGACACAGTTGAGGCAAATGATCTGTCTTCAGACACAGTCCACTAAACTTCAGAAGTATGAAATACACATGGATATTCACTAATGCAATACCTAGAGCGAAGCTTAGGATCTCTGCAATTTGATGCACCAACACTTCCTCTTGTAATACACCACTGACATTACTTATGCCTTCAGAGAAAAACAGCTTGTCACTTTGCAAACTATGACATAACCAACTGTGCAAAAATCTTTTAAAAGTAGGTATAACTGATCTTTTTTGTAGCACTCTGCACATACCATACTGTCTTGGGTTTTGAGATCAGTGATTTACAGCAAATATAGGGAAGCAGCTGTCTTAAAAAGAGCTACTTTCCACTTTACAGTTTTCCTCTAAACTTACCAACTGCCGCATATAATTACCATTGTGATAAGCACTAAGGTCTTCCTTCTCTTTAGAGTGGAAAAAAAATGTGACAGTGTGCATTAAAAATGATACACAGGGGAGGTTCTGACTGGATATAAGGAAACCACTTTCACTAGGAGGATAACTAGGAATCTGAAGAGGCTGCACAGGGTTTTTGTGGAATGTCTGTTCCCAGGCATTTTCAAGATCTGGTGGGAAAAAGCCCTGAGCAACCTGCTCTGAAGTCAGTGTTGACCCTGGTTTGAGCAGCAAGTTAGTCAGACAACCTCCCAAACCTCAGCAACTCAACAGTTCTATAGTCTACTGTCAGATAAAAGGTATGAAGTTCCTTGAAAGTACTGCAGAGAAGCCCAAGAGTTTTGAAGAAAGTTCTCAAAATTTGATTTTTTTTAAAAAAATAATATCCATCAGGAATTTTGTCCAAAGTATCAGTACTTATGCATGGTGCAATTAAATCAATGGTATGACTGAAAATCTTTTAGTAAAAGCACATTCATAATAAATTTATGAAGCAGATGCAAAAAAAAAAGTTAGCAAAAGGCAAATATTAAGTATCTACTTTTTAGAACATCCGTTGTAAATAAGTGATGGCTTTCCACTGAATTTTTTTCATAAATACCAGTAACAGCATAATAATATACAGGCAACATTCAATGTATTTTAGATTAACATCGTGTCCCTTCTTAAAAGCACACATATTCGTTAAAGCAGACAATCGTCTGTGCAGCCCACAGAAGCATATGCTCACACCCATGATGAGAGCACTTTGCAGGTGCAACACACCCTCACCTTGAGATTGGGTTTTGATAGGAGTTTCAACAGTTCTCTGATGTCACTGTTCTGTGGCTTCCTCTGCAGCTCCTCAGCCAGCTGGGTGGGAGATGGAATATACACAAAAACCATTAGTAAAGCATTGTTTTATCCAATGCATCAGTGACAATCCAGAATCTGTCTTATTCAAGGTTATTACTTTCCAGCGTGTTCAAATAGAAGCCAGCATGAAGAAAAACACCACCAGTAACTGACACTTCTTTTTCTGGCCCTCAGTGGACCAGATTTAAGCCAGGCCTTTTGGTTCAGTTTAAAACAAGTAATCATTTCTGGCAAGGGTGCAGCCAGATCACATTCTGATTTATAGTGATGGGGGCAAATCCCAGCACTTCATTCAAGTGAATGGTCCTTTGCGTGCAGACAAAGGACTGCTTGTAAAAATGACTGGATCAAACTTTGACGCTGTCTATAAAACCCAGTTTCGAATGAGGTGGTGAAATCCACACTGCTTCCAAAAACCCACAGTAGCTGTGCTGTTTAGGACTGGGATAAGAAAGCAAAGTGCCCCTACAGTGCGAGCAATCTGAACCTTTTATTATGTTTACACATACACTGGAAGGAGCTTGTTAAACGTGAAACGAGTTAATCATAATATAGTTTATAACAGGTCATCAAGCCCCTAAAATGCACAAACTACGTCCTAACAACAAGATCATTAATTTACGTTTGGTTATACTACAGAATTGTGGTTTGGTGAACAACAGAGCAGCAGTCTAACATTTAATCCCACGGCTATTTGGCTCATTTCTTGAGTTTTTCTTATCATGACATTCTCAACTAATTTGGACTCAAGAGGCATATTTTACTGCAGGATTTCAGACTCAAACTATTTTTCCAGAAGAAGGAAAAGCTAAAACATATTTCACAACACTGAACGTCGGTTTAAAATTCTGAAGCTACATGGCTTATAATCCAAAAAGTTATTTCAGATAATAATTTTCTTTGCATTAAATCAGTAGCATAAAAATGTCTCAAAGAAAGTTGGCTACTTGGAGCAAGTAATCTTATTCATCTAGCCTAGTTTTAAATTTGTGCTTTCATTTTGTACAAATTTTCAAGATAAATGGATATAAGTATATTTTGCATAATTATATACAATAGACAAATCTAGAAGTAAGTTTTTTTTTAACCTTCAAATTAGTACAGGGGTAAAAGACCAAAACAAAAATTCATGACCTACAGTCCCATAGCCTTCTAACTATAACTCATAGATAAAAACGTCCATTCAATACATCAATGCCGATCTTAACAATATTTGGTCTTAATACAGAAAACAATCTCTGTCGGAATCATAGAATCATAGGAAAGGTCAGAATAAAATATTTTAGGCACACAAAGCCAAGTATTGAGATAATCTGACTGCAATCTAGTCTGCATGCTTTATGAAAAAGGTCTGCAGAGCTGAAAATAATCCATGACAGGAATTACAGCAGGTATATGACATATGTTCCGCCTGTTCTCTTTTCATTTTTTAGCCTGTACTCCTCATCACTAGAGAATAAAATCTATTAATTTATATTTCACTGACAAAACCTAGCAATCACTTGGTAAAAATGACTGCTTCAGCATTTCTCTCTTAGATGACTTGTACACAAATGTCTGCTAACTTCAGCATCATTAGCATTTGCTTTGGTGCTGCAAATGTAAATACAGGTACTTAAGGAATATTTTGTTATTTCTTTAACTTTTTAATCTCATAATGTAAAGAAGTATTTGTTTAGGGATAAATACTTAAAAAATTGTTCTACAAGGTTTTTCCAAGAATTGCTGTAAGTCTGAAAGGCACATGTAATGCCTCACTGATGGAATAGGAGGATGACAAAGCCATGTTTCCAGGTTAACAAATAGGTATCAAAAGAGTTGCTTGTTGTGTTTCTAGGAGTTTTGGACTGGATTTTTTTTTTTGTTGTGTTGTTGTTGAAGCACCCAGGTTTGTGACAGCTACCAGCAGTACAAGGCATACTCTGGGCACACCAATAGCATGCTGAACACCTCCTATGCCAAAGATTGCAGGAAAAGTGGTCTGAGAACATCTGTGATTCTGTTGAGGGAACCATAACATTTCACTAAGAGGCCTTATTTGCCATATATACCTATACTCCCAGCAATATTTAGATCACACGCACAGAATCAAGAGTCAGATACTGCTGCTCCGAAAAAAAAAGGGGCAAACAGAATCTTTACAGGAAATTCAGCCTAAAGGTCACTGGGGGTAAGAACAGAGACGTATGGCAGGTAGGAAGATGAAAATAAGAGAAGAAGCCTCACCATAATTGTTACCTCTAAAATGGCTTTAAAAATAACACAAGAATAAAAACACGCTTCATAAATAGGTTTTGGTTATGTTAGCAGCACCTCAAATTTGGATTTTAAATCAAACAGGAAATATCCATTTGCTAATAAGGATATTTCCTTCTTTAACTAAAGAACAGTTATTATCAGTAGGAAGAGAAAACATTAATTTAAAGCCTACTAAACCAGAAGCGTGCTTTATATCACCAACATGCTCTTAAATCCCTGAAACTGAAAACAAATCAGAAATGTGACAAAACTTGAATAGCACTTTAATCCTGGAGCTTCATGGACTTTGGAGTTACAAAACCCACTGCACATAAATTAGCTTCCTCAGAGTCCGCTGATAACTACTGAAACACAGAGAATCCTGCAGTGTGCTAGCCTGACTTCAGCTGCCAAAGGACATCCTCATTCTATGGGTCAGTGCTCATAAAACCAGCTGCTTGCCTACAAATAAGCAAAAAAGAAGAAGCAGCAAGAGCACTTTTAAAAAGAAGCTGTGCTGAAAAAGTACACAAATGTCTAGAGACACTCAATGTCCCAACATACATATCTATGTAACTTTTAAAAATAATATATATAAAAATACATACATAATAATACATTCATACAGTTAAAATCCCCAACCTCTCTGTACTGAGGAGTAACAGAGTACTTTAATTTGGGATTTCTAAAAGCATATGTTGTAAATGGGGCTGAAAACATAAGGATATTACTCAGCATTTCTGAAAATATCAAGTACTAAGTTTTGCATCCAAAAATAAGAAATGATTCTTATTAAGATTTTTAGCCCAGAGACCCATAACACAAATGTTAACAAGAATTATTAATATATCACCAAGAACTCAATGAAGAGAATTTCAACCAGCTTTCTAATTTTCAAAATTACTATCAACTTTATTCAGTTACTTGAAGGTTAAGAAAATATTACTAATATATACCTAATGGCAAAGCTAATGCATTGTTATATTTGGTATGTTACAGGATATAGCTCTCCTCCTACTGAAACGTAACTAAAATACATTATATCCTATTTTCAATAGACTTCAAATATGTTTAATTTAGTTTTTTGTTAAAATGCTACCATTCTTGATTCACAACATCTAAACATTTGTAAAATTCAAAAAATCAAAAGCTACTAATTATGTAAAAAGATAGTAAAGATTTTAAAACATCTATAAAGTACATGAAGTTTCAAACATACCATATTGGAAACAGATCCTAATACATACTGCCTTTTTCAAAAAGCAACCTGAGGTCATCAAATACAACAAAGATTTCTGGATTTCACCTAAACCACAGTTTATTAAACATTTCTCTATCCTGGCCTACCTCAGGTTCAGTCATAGTTTATACAGGTGTGTGCCCAATTCATCTGAATCCTAGAATTAACCAAATAGCAAGAAATGGCAGGTTAGATTTTTTTCTTTAAAATAAAAATTATTGTAACAGGAAATTAACTACTCCATCAATGCTGACCACTTTTACAATTTATTCTTTGGTTATGAAGGTAATTTGGAAAGCTCCAATATCAATAAATCACTACTGTACCTTTTCTTAAATAGTTTTCTATTTTTTAACAAGCCTCCTTCCTAGGCATTTCATATGCTTCATTTCTGTACTATTATCTGTCATTTTTCATGTTCTGTCAGCAGTGCTGCTATCTCATTTGTCTTTATTTTTCCAAAACACTCCTCTTGTCTGTGACTTTCTCAAAACACTAATAGTTGACAGCTTTTCCCCTCCCTGTAGAGTTCCAACCTGTAATTTCTATTACGTAGTTACTAAAGCAGAACAAGAGGCTATCTAGATGCAGTGTTTTTATAACAGGCCAATGAATGAAAATCAAAGTAATATCAGCAACAAGCCCAGTGATGACAGCCCCTTTGGAAACATTTGCAGCTTCTTATGATTTCAGCTCAGAGGATAACATTCATATGTTTGCACTATGAGGAGTTTTGCTTGCAGACAGTTTTTTGGGAGGCTTGGTACCAGTGATCTCAGCAGGGGACACTTACATCATCTGCCAAGGCTGCTGCACCATGGAGTACGGGCACCGGGTTCTGTTTTTCATAATAATGCAGTTTTTCATGAATCTGGAAGACAACAGCACAGTGATAAGTTTATTTAGCAACACCAGAAATGGTAGAAAACGACCCTGTTGAGCTAAATGACCTGTTGAGTGTCTGTAACTAAAGAGACATCCTTATAGTAACCTACAGGCAGCATGTAAATGTAATTCATCATCATCCTCTGAAGTGCTAAGAATATGAAATCAGATGGAAAAAATGCTCAGTATGTAGACCAACCCACAGAAAAACTAAACATTTGTGATTTTTCTCTCCTGGCTTTCTCTGTCCATGTTTCTAACATATTGCTCTAAGTATCAATTACATTTTATATTGCTGCTGAAAACACAAAGCATAAAGTGTTTATCCCCAAGATGGATATAAAAATCCCTGTAAATTATGATTTATGAAGTGAAATAATAGTCCGCCACCCACATCTTGACAGACAGCTTGGTGGCATGGCTGCCATCATTAAAATAATTCAGAAATAAGGGCAAAGTAGTGCTAATATAGAATTCTAACACATCTGAAAGAAAAAGGCAGTCCTTCAGCAATGTGAAGCCACTGAGGAGCATTTAAAGTTTTTAATAAGGAGTTATCAACATTAAAAATGCAGTGTGCTTTGGGTCTTTCAAAAGGGAAAAGGATACACTACCATGTAAATACCCACCCTCTTTCCTCCTCCACAAGTCAGCATTTCAAAATGTAGATTCTTCCTAGTGTGAAAGCTTTAAAGAGCCATAATATTTTAAAGCTTCTAACAAGTTTCTCAAAGTTATTTCAGAATGGCACAAAGTGCTATATTAGACACTCAATTTTCTTTATGCTATTTTCCTAAAGACATGCAGATGTACAAATACTAATTAAAATATAAAAAAGAAGACAACAGTAGTCTGAACTGATGCAAACCCACCCCATTCTTCTATTTTCATTTCAGTTCCACAGCTCTGAAGGAGGCATGGACTCCAGATGGCTGGAGGAGTTGCAGAAGGAGCTAAATCAGGGACTTCTGTACTTGGCAAGGAGGGGAAACTGGGTCTGGCAGAGGCTGCAGGATGCAGAATTTGGCTGGAAAGTGCCGTATGGCCTTAGGGGCAGGAACCCCAGTGGTACCCTTAAACCTCCCTAGCTAGTGGGAGAAATGGGACAGGCAGCAAGGCCAGCTTCAAAGAGCAAACAGACCCGTGGTCTTTCCACACTGAAAATGTTTGTAGTTGACTAGATCATCGCTGTTTTTCACTGGCTGATCCCTCCAGCCTTCCCCTTTCTTCTACACTTGCTTTTCTCCACTTACATTTACTCCTGGCAGCACTCACTCCTCTCACTGCCCAGGATCCCAGGAACCCCCTAGCTTTCTCCCCAAATTTCCTTTGAATTTAAATTGGACTCCTAACAACTACACGCAGCATAAGATAAAGCCACGTCAATGAAACTTGCGCTTGCCATTTTTCCTGTCTTCTGCTGTGCCTTCATTAAACTTTCTAAGACTATGTATGGTTTTACTCATTTAGACTATAGGTTCTTTGAAGTAAAAACAGAGTAATACTCTGTTAATGCAATGTGGCATAGCAAGATCTAAGTCTTCATCAATTCCTTCATCATTTCTGTTACCTTAGTAAGACTATTTCTATAGATCATTACTTAAAGAATACCAAAGTTCTGAAACATCCAGATGAAGCATGAACACAACACAGTCACCCAATTGCCAAGTTGTAAAATCATGTGCTCCAAACAGCAAGTTTTGTACCTCATCTGGAAACTAAATGCAAGGCACTGTTATCTCCAGAACATGTCTGAACTTTACATAGCTTATGTAGACAATGTTTACTGAGCAAAGTAAGACTAATCCATACTGGATGTCACCAAAAGTGTAAGTGACTGGAGAACTTCATATGTCTAACTCATAAAGCATAGAAATTAAATAAAGCAAAGAGCTGCAGCTCCCTGAATTTAGCAGAAATTTGTGATTTATTAAAGACTGTGAACTTGCATAACTAAAAAGCATAATAAATCAAAAGTCTGAAAACTTTCAGTTTTTTTGATTGCTTTAGTCAACATTTTGATTTTATCCAGGCTGAGCTTTCATCAACTCTGAGGTTAAAAACAGTTGTCTATGCTATCTTTTGCTTTCTTACAGAAATTAGAAGTGTCACTGCTGAAGAAGCTGTTAGCCTGGACAACCTGCAGGTGTGTTTAGCAGTGAAATTAAGAGACAGAAAACAAGCAAACATTAAAACATTTTTGCATAAACTATCTTTGGAAAAAAGAAATTAGAAAATTGTACATGCACAATGGACGCAGCGCTTCAGTGTAATAGCTTCCTGAATGCACTAAGACAGGAGATTTGGTGCGATTTAACTGACAAAGCAAAAATTTCAGTGAAGCAATAATGCCTTTTCAGGCAGCTTCTCTCCACATCTCTAAAAATGTGTTCCAAGATGTTTTGGTCACTAATTTTCCTCACAAATCACAGTAAGGCTGACTGGCCTCTAGTTCCCCATATTGTATTTTGGCCTTTTTTGTACACAGGTACAGCACCTGCCTTCCCCTAGTCACTGGGGACTAGGTTGTTTCTGTTGTCTTTCAAGGAGGACAGAGCACACTTACAAACTTACCTGGTGCCCTCTGAATTTCTCAGACTTCAGGGTGACAAATAACTGCATTTATGACAATCATCTTTAGAAAAACTACTGTGCACACAGCCAAATGTTTTGGCAGCTTCCCTACATGCGGTCTTTCAGCTAATTATTTTACTGAATGTGAAATTTTTAAAATCATGCTAATGTATGCACAACTAGCATTATATTTCCAAATTCCAATTCTTACATAAGTAGAACTTGAAATTTAAACATCGAGATTAAGTGACCGCATTGATGAAAAGGAACACAGTGAGCTTGGCAAATGCACAAATAAAAGCAAAACAGGATAAGGTGGTCCAAGTACTTTGCTCCTTTAAAAATCTTACTCAATGAAATTAAACTGTAACAGAAATTAAAAACATCCTGAAACACTCAGAGAAGTATGAGAGTGGATTCAAAGTAGCAGAAGAGAGAACATTTACTTACTCAGGATGAAACATTTCATATTAGCAACCATCTGTTTGAGCTTCATTCTAAAGAATTCTATTTAATACAAGAGGCAAATTTATCTTATATTCTGTGGCTTTACTTATATTCTGTGTCACATAACTTTAATAGTATTGCCTTCTCTCTAACAGAAACATGTGGAATGCATGGGGAATCTAGGACTGTATTACGCTTAAAAAATAAAAATATAGTACATCTGTTTTAAGTTCTGACATTCAAGTGTAAGGCTTGAACCCTGAAAAATCTCTTCATAGATGACACCAAGTCTGTAAAAGCAAGAGTTCTGTACTGTAAATAAAACATATAAAACTGTTCTGCTGAACAGATGACTAAGTTGCTGGGGTTTTGGGTTTTTATTATTTTTTTTATGACTACATATTCTTTTCACTGTAAGGGTACTTTGGGAAGACTTACAAGGTTCTCCAAAACCTGACAACCTACTGTGAGATATGCCCCAAGAGGGAAAAATAATCATTTGCAAATTTATACAATTTTTGGCACATTTGTAAGCAAGCGAAACTGTTTCTGGATTTTCCCAGAGAGACTGAATTAAGCTTTCACTAAGGAAGTACACCAGTAATACGTTTTTTGCAGCATCCCCAGCCTGGATTCTTTAAGAACCCACAGGGAGTTTTCCGAGTCAGAAAACCAAAAATCTTAAGCAAAGAATCATACAAAAAAAGCCTAATTTCTCCTTTTGGATTTTTTAATTTCCAGGTACAGTTCCAATATCATACAGCTGAAAACAACAGAGGATGGGGATAAGCATGTACACAAAATATCACCATCTGTTTCTAACACCCCAGCTCCTTCTGGGAAGGAATCCCCTCAATACAACAAATATATATTATTATATAATAATAGTTTTATTATTATTTAGTGGGCTCTAGTACAGTTGTGCAAGCAGAACTTTTGTAAAAGGCTCTACAGAACAATACTACACACCTACAGACTACATACCTGGCTTCAGATAAGATACCTCCTATCAGTACTAAAATCCAAGATTTAACAGCTATCTTTTAGAAAGCTCTCCACTTACAAAGTTTCTGGAAAATCTAAAACAGCGTTCCAAAATGAGGTATTTTCAACGTAACATGATGCCACCCAAGAAATGCAATGTATCAGACATGTTATCTCCTTTTTCTGAAGCTGAAGAAATACAGTCTGTAACTGCTTGATGTTCCTACAGCTTCATGCATAAGAACAGAATGATTTTAAAGGAGATACTGAAAGATTTGGCAAATAGAAAGTAGTTTCCTGTAACTGCTTTGGAAAAATATTTTCCTATCAACGACACTGAGCTATACTAAAGATGCAGAAAACTGCTAGAATTAATGAAGTCTCAAATGTTCTGTACATCAAAGCAAAATAAATTTCCACAGCAGATATGGAACCCTAGTTATTAGACATCATTTTGAGATCTAAAAAGAACATTAAGACTTCTGTCTTTCAGTTTTTACAACCTTCTCCATTCCTATCCCTGCTTCTCTATATCACATTAGTGTTGTCCTTCTGTCCTATTTAACCCTCCCTCCTTTCTTGGGAGGAAAAAAAAAAAAAAAGAGATTTTCCCAGCTTCCTTGCTTCCACTTTTTTTCTACTGTCTAACAAAAGATTATTGACAATCAAAACATTTAAGTCACCTGGAACTATCTTACTGCCCATATGCTTATATTCATATGAATACACTCTGAGTATGTATTTAATGACTACACATCTCAATTATTTGAGCAAACACTAAATCTAAATTTTATGTACACAATCAGTTAAAAAAAAGTTTACCTTCTTTCTTCCAGATTATTTTACTTGTTACATGGATTGATCAATCTAAATTTTAAGAGGAACTAGCAAAGAAAGCAAACCAAACAATCAAGACTGTGAAGACATATTATGCTGCAGTAGTCAAGTACCAGATTAAGAGACCAGGTCTTGTTTGAAAAGCCTATGCAAGAAGCATTGGTGGTGAAGAGAACAAGAGGTAGCAAAATGCAGAAAGGACTCAAATCAAAATGAAGCTTTAATTAATAAACAGAAGTAACTAGGGAATAAGGTGCCAAAAAGTTAATAGGAGACCAACTTAGTCTTTCTGACAGAGCGGCTGGCACTGGTAAATAATAAGTGTATGTAAGCATATAATACGCAAGCATAACAGAAGAATCCATTGTATCAACATTAGTGAGCCATACTAGCACGTGAAACACAAGAAGCATCACACGCATTTGTGAAACATTCTGCCAACTATGCAGAGGTGTCACAAACCACTTGGACATGTCAACACCTCCGCATAAAAGATTTTTTTACGGCAATGATACCATCACGACAGTATGCATTGAAGAGGATCTTGTGAGAATATTGTACTTACCATCATTCTAAGGCAGACTGTAATTCTGGAACAGGGAACCAGCTTTTGAGAAACATCAGAGGCTTATATCCTCCTATTAGTTACATAAACATTCCCTCACTTGTTTATGACTTTACTGGATGAGGTATCTCAGTATGGAGATAAGATGCATGCACAAAACGTGGCTATCGTGCATGCATGAAAACATGCAACAACATCTTTGTTTAATGCAACAGAGGAATTGGCATTGAGGACCTAATCACCATGCCACATATTATTTCTGGGGTTTTACTCTGGACTAGGCTAGTCTAGTCTTGCCTGCTGAATCCCCATTAGTAGCTAACCTCCTCATTTAGTTTCAGCAGAAAGGAATCCATCTCATGTACTGGACTGCTGATATAAACCAAAGCAGCGTAAGTTGAGAATATGGGAAATTGCTTTAAAAAGTACACTCCCGATCAGAACTAGGATGCCAATACAAACACACATACAAAGCACCAAGACATGTCTAGAAGACAGGCATTGAGTATGTTGTTGCGCAAAGTCTGTAACAGTAGACAGAACATTTTTCCTGACTGCTCTCTTCATTATATTCTTCATAACAGATCAACAAGAATGTCTGAAACAAAGCACTGAGAAAAACCATGCAGCTTCTGTATTTATTGGTTTACTCACTTGCATGAATGCATAATGAAAAACTCTCTTATATAGAGAAGCTGCTAACTGTCCACCAAAGGTTCAGGCTCATGTACTGTTTGCAAAAGAGTCTTTAACTCCACAAACCACGGAGATGTTACTATAAAAAGGACCATGTTTATACTAAGAAATGTCAACAGGTAAAGATAATGGTGAAAGAAAGCAAAAGAGAAACTGGTGAGACAGTTAAGTGCTAATTTTGGCTTCATCTGCAATTTCTGTCCTGCTTCTATAATACCTGGAGCAATCGAAATTTTACGGATTTATGAATAGTCTTAACATTTATACAGTGATATTTCAAGATGAGGATTAGGGTTTTCATTTCATCACTAATAGTACTACCTTAACTCTAGATAGGAAGGTCATTGTCTAAACTGACCAACAACTTTTGAGTCCAGGAAAAACAAAGTACTTAGAAGGAAAAAATAAATGATGGGCTACAATGATAAAAACATTCAACTACAACTGTATACCATCCTGTGCTGAAAGAGTGTGCCTATTTTGCTTGATGTAGAATTTTAATTACAAGATTGTTAAACTCACTCCTTTTCTCCTCCCAGAACCCTACTATGTCAGATGAAAGGAACCAGAAAAAATTGCCAGGTTTTTTCTTCATTTATAGTGGGTGTCTGTAAGCCTATTTACATAGCACAAAAATATGCACTGAATGCAAAACTACTAATTCGTTCCCAAACCTTCTTATAGCATTTATCATTGTCACTTTGCCATACTAATGATGTTAAACATATTAACAACTCTACAGTAATACAGCGCGATGAACACATGAGGTGTAGGAAAGTGCAGTAGCAAATCAAATGACAACTCATTTCAAATACCCAATGTGCCATCTTGAAAAATTATTTTCTTACAACATGTAGAGCTTTTAAATCATGCTCTATTCAGGCCAATTGACTTGTATTACTGTTAGAGGCACAGAGCATTGCTAAGAATTTAGCCTTACACGTTTTAGAAAAACAAAATAAAAATGCATAAATCATAGCTAACTACTCAAAGTTTGCAAAGAGAATTTTATTCCACATACTGATATTAAATTGCCTCAAATATAAATTGATTGCACAGTACAGAATGTTACAAGTATTAGACAAGCCTTTGAAGACATAAAACCAGATATTAAGATACCTTGATTCTGGCCCAATTTTCCAAAGCAAGAGTTTTATCACAATGGATGAGCAATTCTCTTTCAAGCCCTTGTTCCAAAGAGCTGAAGTATTAGTTCATAAGAATTCAAATACCGGCTAATAGCATAGAAATACTTAGAATAGAATTGTAGAATAGTTAGGGTTGGAAAGGACCTTAAGAACATCCAGTTTCAATCCCCCTGCCATGGGCAGGGACACCCCACCCTAAACCATGTCACCCAAGGCTTTGTCCAACCTGGCCTTAACACCATCAGGGGTGGAGCTTTCACAACTTCCTTGGTGTTGTGGTTTAAGCCCAGTCAGCCACAGAGCTCACTTGCTTCCCCAGCCCCCCTTCTTCCCCCCCCACTCCGGGAGGGATGGGGAGGAGAATCGAAAGAATGTAACTCCCACAGGTTGAGATAAGAACAGCTTAGCAACTAAGGTATAACACAAATCACTGCTGCTACCACCAATAATAATAATGATAAAGGACATAACAAGGAAAGAGAATACAACACCTCCAATACACCCGCCAACCAATACCCAGCTCGATCCCGGCAGTGATCTAGCCCTTCTGGATAACTGTCCTCAGTTTTACATCCTGGCATGACGTACTGTGGTATGGAATACCTCTCTGTCTAGCTTGGGTCAGGTGCCCTGTCACTGCTTCCTCCCGGCTTCCCCTCCTCCCTGGCAGAGCATGAAACTCAGAAAGTCCTTGGTCAGACTAAACATTACTAAGCAGCAATTAAAAACATCGGTGTTACCAGCACTGTTCCCAGGCTGAAAGTCAAAAACACAGCACTGCACCAGCTACTAAGAAGGAGAAAAAATGACTGCTACTGCAGAACCCAGAACACTTGGGCAACCCATTCCAGTGCCTCACCAACCTAACAGGAAAGATACATCCTCCTTATATCCAATCTAAACTTCCCCTGTTAAAGTTTTATCCTGTTACCCCTTGTCCTGTCACTACAGTCCCTAATGAAGAGTCCCTCCCCAGCATCCTTATAGCCCCTCTTCAGATACTTGAAGGCTGCTATGAGGTCTCCACGCAGCTTTCTCTTCTCCAGGCTGAACAGCCCCAACTTTCTCAGCCTGTCTTCATATGGGAGATGCTCCAGTCCCCTGATCATGTTTCAGGTGAGAATTTTAGGAAACTCAACCTGGAAGAACAACCATTTCAAAATATAGGCGCACAGCTCTATATGCAGAGACCTCAGTCCCTCTATCACATGGGGGACTCCAATTTAAATATATGCAAATGCACAATGGATCTATGGACAAGCCAGAGTGTGAACTTCTAGTACACAAATTACCCACCAACAGTCTCACTGTTGAGCACTGGTGAGCATTGTTGAGGCAACACAACAGAAGTTCACATGTGCAGGTATCACTCTATTGCCCATATTATTAGCCATCCTAACTGTTTCCTCCTCAAAATGATCACACTACAAAGCCTGGTGACAGGCTCACATTTCTGCTCCTTTCTTGCCAATCAGAAAGGAACCAGTTAGAGAGAACTCACTGTTTATTGTCTTGTGCAAGGTCCAGCTTGCAATTAATGCTGATGAAACCCAACTGCCAAAAGCACAATATGCAGCAGCTGGTTTATGAAAGCTGAGACCCCATCCAATTTATGGGGAAACCAGAGCTGGTTGTGAGTGTCTGATTTAGCTGAACAGTTTGTATTTTTTGTTTTGTTTTGTTTCGTTTCCAGGAAAACACCAGAAGTTACTCCAGAACTATAGAATCACTAAAACCATCTGAAAGCACTAAGGCAGACTTCCCTTCTTCCAGCCTTTCCTCATTTCTAGGCCTGTGATCTTGCACTAGTATCTCCATGGGATCTTTCAGCAAGGCAGGCGACACACAGTGTCTGGTTCATCACCCGCATGGTGGGAGCGGAAACTTACATTTCCTTATCCCAGTCTCCATCCTTGTGAAATGGAAGTAGAGGGATTAAAGGTTTTGATTCAGATGAAATCTCACAGGAGCACAGCAAATAACTCAACTCTAACTGGGGAACTACCCTTTCAAATACTTTTCTTAGGGATGTTTCTTACTGAAATAAAACCAGCATAAGGCATAAAAGTCCACCAAAGCTATGCAAGCACCACTGCTTTAAGCCCCCAGCTGCACATTTCCACAGCCCTATCAGGCACAATGTTCAATATCATCTCTGGATGGACAGAATGGGTGCAAGAGGATTGTCCCTAACTGCCAGGCTTTCACCAGATCTATTTAAGCATCGCACTTGCATGACATGTATGGTGAACTGGATCAGAGCTGGATCTTGCAGAAGCAAGATAGAGAAGTCCCTCAAGGCAATCAACTACATTGAACTAAACTAATTCATGCTTAAACATTCTCTGTAGAGAGGATTCAACCACTGAACACAATTTGGGAACAAACCACACAAATCCTTCTTACCAAGGCTGGTGTTACCTCAGAAATTGCCTTACTATGTTAAGATTAACATATACCACCTTTACAACAAACCTTACCTCACTCACACTGAGAATACAAAAAACTCTCAAAAAATGAGGCAACTTCTCCATTTAAAAGAATGATTTTTTTAAAAAAAATTAAATCCCCAAACACAATGATGTGGAAATTTTTCCTTAGCAAAGGGAGATGCCTTTGAGATATGCTTTCATTTCACTAGCAAGGAATTTAGGTTCTATGAAAACAGGAGTAACAGTAATGCTCAAAGACAATCATTGCATGTACAGGTGAGCAGCCAGTTCCCAACAGATTATTTATTCCTTTAACCTGTTAAGCTGTTTATCTGCCCATGACTCGGCCTGGATAAAGGCACTAAGAGCTTCTCCAGTTTTAGAGGTGGGAGAATAAGTCACCCAGGAATCCTAAAAGCACAAATTGAGAATCCCTGATCAAACATGAAGGCTTTTATTCAAACACTGAATGGGAATTTTTAACCTTGGACCAAGATTGGAATGGCCATGGAAACATGCCTACCTCCATTCACTTCACATAGAAGCTTGAGAGAAGTACTTAATTTTGCCTCAGTTTGCTGTTTTCAATGCAGTTTGCGATGTTAAAGCATTTCAGCCCCAGATCACAGTTAATACTGAAAGTCAGGTATGTCAACAGAATGTTAAAGAATCCCAGGTTGGAAAATAGGCAAATCTTTGGCTGAAAGCTAACAGCAAAGATTAGAAAATAGTTACTGTAAGAAAGAGGGTGAGCACAGAATATTTTCCATTGTAATTTTTTTCCTGTTTTTACTTTGACAAATCTTTGTTTCTGTATATTTTAAATATTCTAAGCAATAGCTTTTTTCTTTTACTTCTGGACCAAATGTGCCCAGCAGCCTTCTATCTAGTTCTTCATTAGGCTCCAAAACCATCACTTCACTCCCTGTCTTTCCTGCTTAGTCTTTTGCTAATCCTCCCTATGATCTAATCACCAAGAGCTGGGATCTGTAAAGAGCATCCAGTTAGGAGACAGCAGGAAGAGGACAGTGTCCATGAAAGTTATGACTCACCTGTCTTCTATCCGAACCCAGAGGTCATTGAACTGCCTCTGGCGATGGTGTTTGTGCTGCTTCTTGTGCCATTTCTTCTGTCTGCCAAACTCTTCCAGCTGACTGATGCTATCTGGCAACAGCAGGTGAGGAGACAGGCTGTCTTCTTCATCCATCTGCAGCGGCTTCAGGGAAGGAGATGTCAGTGGGACCTGCTCAGACAGCTGGACAGCGGGCAGGGCTGTTGCTGAGGACCCTTCCAATGCTGGGCTCGTCTTTGTCATCCTGGAACTGCAAAACACAACATTTAAACGTTTGATGAGTGAGACATCATGCTAAGAAAAATGGTAAGCAGAGGACTACACTCCTCAGTGGGTGCTAAGAAGGTATACAAGGAGAAAGGCTTTCGCTTTGGGCATCAACTAAAGACAACAGTGGCATTTCCTAGCAAGCTTTCAAGTAAACACTAAACTGAAAAAAAAGAGGGGGAAAGCAGTTGATATGCTATTGTTTTCTGGCATTTTAATTACTTCTTATAGGCTTGAGAGCCTGTGTTAGGCATCAATGTCACCTCCCCCACTGGGCTGAAGGTTAAATGGCAGAACTGTGACTCTGAGGGAAACAAGTACCTTAATCTGCTTTAACAAAAGCAGATCTTATAGAATCATAGAATAGTTAGGG
>JBCJKH010027236.1:0-17308 GCA_039877255.1 Loriculus beryllinus | reverse complement strand
TTGTTTTTGCCTTGGAGCTGGGCCTTTTTTTTTTTCCCCCCCCCCCCCCCCCCCCCGGCAAAGTGCCTTTTCCCATGGAAATTAACAGTATGGCTAAGTGCTTGAGTATCCTTTTCACACTGATTTCAGGTTGTCTTTGAAGGCAAATAAGGCAAAAATGACATCTGACAACCAACTAATAGCAGATGAACAAATTTCAGATTTTACCATAGTTTACATAGAAATAGTATAGGAAAAACTGTTCCATATATTCTTAACTAATTAATATACATGGGAAGTTGGTGAGATTTTAAAGAAGGCACATATTTTATGTAATTTCATTATTTTTTAACTTTGAAATATATTATTGCTTAGTTAAGGAAAGCAAATTATAAAGCACATGTAATTACTGCTTATGATTAAGTATGCGCAAGTACTGTTCATGATACAGACCAAGTGATGATGAGATTAAACTTCTGCTGCTTTTATTACATTATATATCTACTAGATTTCTAGGTTACTGTAGCAGTACAAATGCTGTGCATTTATGACTTCATTGCAATCATAAATGCTCTTTCTGAGGCTGCAGTAAGAGCCTTGCTGACGTTAGAAGTCACATGGTGTGTTTCTGTTCTCAAACCTGCTTTCTCCATAAAAAAAAGAGAAAAAATCTGCACATTTTAAAAATTGTCAAAACCAAGTCTCACACAAATTTGAGAGCTCACAACGACAATTGCTGCTATAGCGCACCAGCCTCACAAACACAAACTGTCTCAGGCAACCAAAGGCAATTCAGCTTTACTCCCAGAATCTTTTGCCTCTTTTCTGGAGTTCTTCCTGCAGATTGTGTTAAATTCTGAACACTTTATTCTCTAGGTGGAACTGGTTGCTTTTATGTGTTAGAATATGATACGTTCAAGACATCTGAGAGCTCCTATATTCTCCTGACACTTCGTCATAATCACCTGATCCATTTTAGAGCCAGTGAAATCTTCTGACTATACTCAAAGTGCATTTTGATGGAGACTATATTTATACGGACTGTACCTCTTCACTCCATGGAGCTCATTTGAATCTTTTCCTCTGTAGGCAAAGCTCTGACTTCAAAAGGTGGTAGCTCGTCCTCAAATTCTTTATCCATAATTACACCTATTACACTGGTCTTCTTCTATTTCAACCTAACTACCCCAACACGCTCTTCTGACATGCTGAAGTTTGCCAATTTATATACATCTCAATGAGGTCTGCAAGCCAAAAATGTAAGGATGTGAAAAAACAATTGTATTAAACCAACTAGATACTGTAAAAAGAACGTACAGATGGGAAGAAGACATTTATTAACTAATAAGATTAGATATTAGTTTCCCCCTTCCAACAGTTTATGCTTTACTTGTCTACTCTGTGCAGCCAAACACATTAGCCTGAAAAGCTTTGCTTTCATCGTTAGCATGGGGAAAATAGTGGGCTATATTTTCAGTCCTTGGAATGATTTAAACATCTTTGATGGGCATCTTTCTGCTAGAAAATGCTGATTACACAAAATCTAAAAGTTTCAAGGAAAAATACTCTTTTTGTACAAATTTGTTGACAGAATAAAATCAAAACGCATACGTTATCTTGTTGACTACTGAAATACACCAGATGATGTAGAAAATATAGTAAAACAATAGAATAAAGCAAAGCAGTACTGAAACGGAGCTGAACTTCAAGCATTTTGATAGGCTCTTTTAGAAATCGTAAAACAGACTTTCAGAAACGTTTTTACTTCATGGAAAGTTTAAATTCTTGCAAGGGAAAAAAGAAAAAAAACTCTGAATATGTCAGATCAATTTTTAGTCTAGCAAAATGATTCATATGGTTTGGGAAACAAGCATTTGAATTGTAAGTGTTGTTGGATCACAGCTACATCAGTTCTTAAATCTTTTTGCAAACAAATTTGTTATATGAATAAATACAAGCACAGAATTAGCAAGTAAAGATTAGTTAAGGAATGCCAGTAAGAAGTAATAACTTTTAAGAAGAACTATGGAAAGGGCTATCATTAAACACAAAAAAGAAGCCAGCTGTGTTAAAACTGCTAGAAGTGAAACAGTCTGCCTCTGCTCCACTGGAGCTGAGCTATAAATGGTGGAGAGCAGCACAGTGTTAAGAACAAGGTAGCAAGTGAAGGGCACCTACTTTGGAGCTCTGACAGAAATACATGGGGTATAGAAATAATTTAGGGTGCATAAAATAATGATGTTAATGAAAACAAGTTTGAGGACATGGGACATAAAACAATATGTAAAATGGGAGAAAAACATTCAAATTCTGATATTTACTCACTATTAAAAAGAAAGAAAAAAAAAGAAAATCTATTAAGTATCTGCATCATCTCTGTACTTTTACAGAACCTCTGTATTCTTATTCATCAACAAATACTTAACGCATTTTTCTTACAAGTCTGATACTGTCAAGAACATGCAAACAGCAGGGATTGGAGACTACAGCAAACCACACACTGAGTTGAAATTCTTCCTGTCTAAGGGGTTTTCCAACTAGTTCTTCTTACAAAAACTGAAATACAATTTACAGTAGCCAGCTCACTTCAAGAGAGTACAGTGACTGAATAGTAACCTGCAGTTACTTCCAATTTATACAAAATGTTTAAGTTACATCTTTGTGGCACTACTTATTTCTAAGTTATCCACAGTCCCCAAATACTCCTGGCAAACTGGAAACATTTTATGGACTGTGAATTCCCTTCGTTTCTAAGTTTCAGGAATTTGAATGTTATCAACACAATTAGAGTAAGTAATCAAATCAAACATTCTGAGTCAGAAAATACAGGTCACATTTTTGTTTGCAACCTTTCTTCATTCAAGTTAGTGTGTGCATTATGATTATTGAATTACACAGAGTACATATCACTTTTTCAAGACCCTTGCCTGGATCAGTGCCCAGGGTGAATACCCAAAGGGAGAAAAAGGCTGAATGGACATCCTCAATTTGGAGTGTACCAGAAACTAATTAATAATCATATATTTGAAACACGGAGTTATTGTTCAGAGCATCTGCTCTGTGATCATCAAAGCTGATCTTCCACAGTAACAAAGACCACAGAATTGTCTCCGGAACTCCAAACAGGTATAGAGATTATTTATATGTGGCTTATATGAGGAAGTCACCTATTATAGAGCTAAAATTTCAAAAGAACCAAGATCCAGTAGTGCTTTGTATTTATCATTTTGAGTGTTTCAGTATCCTTATGGTAACACAAAAGGTGTTCCATTGTTCCAAGCCAGAATTTATCTAGTTTCTGCTTCCGTCCTTTGGCTCTTATGTCTTTGGTAGATTAAAGAGCTCTCTGCTGTGACAAATCCTCCTGCGTAAGCGCCTACATGCCATAAAGAAATCTCCTCTTCTTCCCCCGTCTTCTACTGAGCCGAAAGGCTTGAAGATGCCCTCTCCGTACGGCGAGGCAGGTTGCGCGTACCTGCAGCCATTCCCTTGCTCCTCGTTGAGCTCTCCCTCAGAGTGGCCTTTGAACGAGCACACTGGCACCGCGCGGCTCTTAGCCGTGACACACACAGGGATGGACCGGTATTCCTGCTCCCTTCGGCTCTTACCCCTGCACTCCCAGCCCTCGCTGTCTCGCACGGTGCAAGCTGACTGCCCCCCGGCCCACAGCCCCCCTACTCCGGGAGCCAACACGGCCCTGCGCGCCCGAGCGCCACCCCGACAGCCTGCGTCTGGCTCTCAGGGGAGCCGGGCTTCCACCTCAGACAAGGACAGACCCTGACGGCCTCCCGGCCCTCTGCCTAGTCCCGAGACACGGTGTGGCGTGTGAGCGCCCTCGGGCACCGCAGTTAGAGGCTGCCCCGCCGGGAGGCCACAGGGCGCAGCCCCATCGTCTCGGTGCCCCGCGTGCCACGGTGGTCACTCCGCAGGCCGGGGCTGAGTGGAGCGGAGCGAAAAGTGCGGGTGGTGGGTGCCCCGACGGCTCCAGGCGGAGCGGGGCTCGGCCACCGGGCGGGAGAGCCCATGCTCTTTCCCTTGCGGCAGGAACACGACCGAGTCGCGCTAGACCCCGTGGTGATGCGATCACTCTGCCCCGCTGCCCAACTCGGCAGCCGAGCGTTGTCCCCATGGGGCGGGCATAGGGCGGGGCCGAGGTCGGGCGGCCCCGCGGGAGGGCAACGATCCCGCCCTCTGCCCGGGCGGGCCTCTGTGCGGCAGCGGTGGCCGGGGAGGGCAGGTGAGCGGGAGGGAGAAGAAGCCGCTGCCGCCCCGAGGGCACTGAGGACGGTGAAGCAGCCGGGAAGAGCAGCTGAGGGAAGAGACGCGTCGCTTGTCTTCCAGGCCTTGCTGCTCGGGTCAACGGCGCCCCGGAGGTCAGCGGCGGGAAGGTGACCTGGGAAGATGGTGACGGTAGTGACGAAGCTGGTGCATTACCTGCACCTCAGGTAAGGGTGGGCAAGGGCGGGCACCGCTCTGCTCCTCCCGGCGGCCGCCGCCCCGCGCCCCTCCCTCCGGGCGCTGCCGCATGGCCCACCCCAAAAACAGTGACCTGGAAGGGGCCGGGAGGGAAAGGTGCGCGGCTGCGGTGCGGGAATGACTGACTGTCGAGGGGGCTGCAGCGGTGGGTGGGAGCCGGTCTGCTCCCGCAGCCGGTACGTGACCCGGCAGGGCCATTCCATGTGCGCTCTCTCCCGGCGCTTCAGCCGTTCTGCGCAGGGCTCCTGCAGGCGCAGCGGGACGGCAAGGCGCTTCGTGGGAAATAAATACCACTTGTGAGTTCAGGGTCACTGAAGTACTTGTGTAGCGTGATTATAGTAGTATAGACTAGACAAATAGTGGGTTTTTTGTCTTTATGCGACTTCGACAAGATATAGTACTAAGCCGTTTTTTCCTTGTATCATCTGTTCTAATTAGAATTTAGCAGATAAATACAAATATGTTTGCTTTGGGTGGAGAGAAAGCAAAAACATGTGCAGTCCTGGTAATGTCCCACTATGTATTTTGTTGAATCAGAGTTTTTCTCACTTATTGTTCATCAAAAGACTTGATTGAAAATGTAAAGAAAATTTATCGAGAGAGAGCGTACCCTGAGCCAGAAATTAAATTTGTGAAAGCAGTGATGTTTTTATGCAGCACTTTCACATAAAATATTCCAGCTCTAGGAACTGATTTCATCAGCTAAACTTTTCCAAGTCAGCCATAGGAATAAGTGGAAAAAGGGCACTCATATGTACTGTAACTTTTTATTGATATGATTTACAACTTGTTGTCTGCAGTCTGTAGGTATCTTTTAATGATTATTAAAAAATAATATGAATTGGCATGCATTATATGAGAGGAGCATGTAATGTCACCTGGTTTTAACCTGTTTTTTCCAAAATGGATGTTTTAACTGCTAAAATGGTTTAACCTATTCTACAAGCCTAACCAAAATCACAGCTCTAATTGTATAAATTTATGTGGGTTTTTTGCTGTCACTTTTTTTGCTGAGCAAATACAGAGGAAAGTCAGGAAGGAATAGTCTCCACCAGTGCCTCATTCCTGTGTCTCTCCTCTTGTCCTCCTCTGAACAGTGTTTATTTGTTCAGCAGCATCTAGCTGCTGGTTTTGAACCAGAGCTTCGTGGCTCTATTTGCTTTATAAGTGTAGAGAAAAAAAAAAAAAAAAAGAACTCTTCCTCAAAGGTTTTATAATAAAGGAATTAAGAAATGGTGAATAGTGCAGACAGATGGCAGACTGCAGCTAAGCAGTGAAGTTCTTTTCTTAAACCACCAGCAGCCCATCACTGTCAAGTGTTTTGTAAGTAGCATAAGACAAGGTGCAAAGAGGCTAACAAGTTTACTAAACTTAAAGGAAGCTCTTAGGCTGGATGAGCATCAAGGTGTTGAGTAAGTGTGATGAGTGTATTTAAAAATCAAACAAATGTGTGGTCAGTGGACTGGCTGAAAACAGAATTCGATTATTTTAGTATTGAGTGAAGGAAGTTGATAAAATTAGGGAAGATGTTAAAGAGTCCAGCAGTTTGTTTTTATTGGAGAAGTAGAGCTATTGAGTATGTGGCAGCAAAGGGACTCAGTAAATGCAACAGACGAAGAACAGAGTAAGTCCTGAGTGAATATGATTTAGGATAAGTTTCCATTTGTCAAAGCTAAATAAGAGAATAGATACTTCACTGAGTATTGGTGGAATGGTACATAGTGGAAGTATCTGACAGGACATAAATTAGCAGGAAATGTTCCCTGGAACTGGTACACGTCAGTCAGACAGAGCATGTAGAGCACATCATGGAAGGGCACTCGGTCATCTTTAGTGAATCTGCAAGCATAAAGTGCAGCTTGATTTTGGAAAATCACAAAATACTTTTGTCCATCCATGTCACGGAATCATGATAGATAGATGATGGATGTTTCAATCTGTGCCAGTCAGGCATGAGCAGCTACTATATGCTTATTTTGTGCGTCCAGTAGCAAGTAACCAGCAATATAACAAGAAAAACAATAGAGAGTATAGAAATGTGAAATTGTCTGACATATTCTTGAAATATATTTATTTCTGATTAAATCATTTTAGTAGGCTTCTGGCTACACATGCAATAATAATTTTCTATTATAAGTGAGAGTGAAAGTAGTTAAAAACCAATTAACAACGAGGAAACTGAAAAATAAGCTGTTTGACTGAGTTAAAAATAGGTGGCTGGTATGGTGGGAAAAATGTTTACCATCAGTATTGTCCCTTTTTCTCCCCTAAGTGCAGCATATGCAGAAATGCTAAGAATCAGTTGTTGTTTTTGTATTCTGTGTAAGTTCTGGTCCATGAATTGGATTTTGAGGTTCTACCACAGTTAAATGAATAAATATTATGCTAATATGTCATAAGGAAAATATATTTGAACTTGAAAAACTGTACTTAATAAGTTCATAAGAATACAGTTTGTGACAAGATTAGACTATGCCAGTAAGATAGTAGACTGGGCAGCCCAAACAATTACTATGATCAGATCCTTAGAGAATCATAATTATGCCCTTAATTCAGTACTTCTTGAGAAACAGATAAGTAATTCAAATCACTGTAGGACTTCCACAGTTAGCAGAAGTGTGGATATCATAGGAATTTGTCTTATCTTTGAATCAGACACCTTGCAAAACACAGGATTTTGAAGCTACAGGAATAATATTACAATTCTGGATACTATACAGCTATTCTAAAAAATGCCTTTTCCGAAAATAAGAAGTAAATATATTGAAATACAGTACTCATAATTGCTAGAAGAGATCATGTAGCAGTACATGGTCTATTACATTTACCATGACTAATTAGCCCTTATGAGGATGGTTCTGCACCCATTTAAGTCCCATTTAGCTTGGTCATAAACTTGTGATTAGTTTCAGTCAGACAAAAGCAAGCTCACTTAACGGGAATGGATCAGGCGGGAAAAGAATTGTAAAAATACAAAATTACATCCTCAGCAAGATGAGATGTTTCCCTATAAATGTACGTTATGTAATTATCTCTGCATAAACAAAGATTGCTCACCAAGTGAAAGCAGAGCAGCATACAAAAAAAAAAAAATTATGACATGAGCAGTGATTTTTAAGAACAACAGACAAAGGAGATGGCAGCAGATAGAGCAGCTCCCAAGGACAATACCAGGCAACACGAGCAAACTGAAGACAAAGATGTAGACTTATGAATGTAAGGCATTCATGGGGGGAGTGAACATTCAATGCTATGAAGGAGATTTTCACAGTAAATTGTATTGTAGAAATTCGATCTGAAGCGTGGCTGTGGTAATTCTTCATTTTAAGAAATAAAAATGATTGTTATGCAGGTGGAAAAGAGCTGTCCCTGCTTTTAAGTGCTTTCTTGGAAGTTCAGTATTTGTTATGTTATTTCATAGCTTCTTATGCTCTTGCACTAGCATACATACAGTCTATATGGTCTTTAATTCTTACTAGCTCCCCCTTTTCCCTCAAAGCCAAAGGTATACTTTACATAATTTTCATTCACTTGCAAAATTATAGATTAAAACAATTAACACTGTGGCACATATAGGCCTGATGTGATGTTTTGCACTTCGTAAGTTCCTGAGTTCATTTTCTCTTAAAAGCTTAATATCTTACGAAGCTACTCTCTGTTACTTCTTCTACCCTGGTATGCAAACACAGCACAGGAGAATGTCAGGTTGGAAGGGACTTCCTAGTTCACTAGGATGCTACATTGTGGTTTATAAGAAAGCTACCATCTCTAATCGATTTCATAAACATATTATGCTTTTTTAAAGACTAGGCAGCTTGTCCTTGCAGGCTGTGCTGGAACTTTGTTCATTTTGGTATGTAGAAATGGATTTCTAATTTTGAGCTGACAGTTGCCGATGGAAAGATTCTGCAAATTTCTTTTGTATCAGTATTGTCCATTAACTGAAACGGATTTTCTCACCCAAGGTATCCATGTTTATGAGTACTTGCAAACAGCAATTTTATTGTTGATTCTTAGTTGTACATGCTGAGTGGATTCTCCTCTTTCCCACGTGATTGTCCGTGTTTGAATACATCTTTCTTGATTATGAATGATCAGAAGTGACACCATAATTTTAAGTAATGTCTGATCAGTGTTTGTGATGATATTAAAACTCTGCTATCTAACCTAATAGATCTAGATACACATAGAACCTTATATGCCTTTTTTATTGCTGTATTACACTGTCTCTGATGGTTGCCTTGTGACCAGTTACTATCTGTCATTTCAAACTGGTAGGTCCCTGGCTTATAGTATAAAATTTCATTATTAAGTCTATTAAATACATGCACTTGTATCTCATTTTTATTTTCCCAGTCCTTTTATTTATCCATTCTTTCTGTATAATATCCTGGACTTTTGATAATTGATATCTAATTTCATTCTGTCAGTAAATTTAACTTTTCTTTTTTTTCTTTTTTTTTTTCCTCCTTTCTTCTATGCTGAAGTTATTGTCGTGGTTTAAACCCAGCTGGTAACTCAGCACCATGCGGCCACTGGCTCACACTCCCCACCCATGTCCCTTCACCAGGGGACTGGGGAAGAGAATCCAAAGAATGTAAAACCCACATGTTGAGATAAGAACGGTTTAATAACTAAAGTGTAATATACTACTACTACTACTAATGATAATGATAAGGTAAATAACAAGGGGAGAGAATATAAAACTAAAAGAGGGAAGCAAAAAAACCTGAGCAGTGATCAACCTCTTCTGGATAACTCCCCCTGGTTTATATACTGGGCATGAATGCTGTGGTATGGAATAGCCCTTGGCTACTTTGGGTCTGGTGTCCCGTCTGTGCTCCCTCCCTGCTTCTTGTGTCCCTCTTCACTGGCAGAGCATGAGAAACTGAAAAGTCCTTGGTGAGGGTAAATGCTACTGAGCAGCAACTAAAACATCGGTGTGTTGTCAGCATTGTTCTCAGACTAAAGCCAAAACACAGCACTGCTTATGCTGTGTCAGGTAATTTCACTAGGTACTATGAAGGAAATGAACTCTATCCCAGCCTAAACCAGAACAGTTGTGAATGGAAGTATTAATAAGATCATCAGTAAGAGGGAACCTTGAGAAATTTTATAGGAAGACTCTCTTTTCCCCAATTAATCAATGTTTTTTGGTGTAATGCACTGCAGTTTCTTTTTAGCTAAACTTTTCCCCAGTTTACAAACTGACACTGTTACCAACCTCATGTTTGTGTAACTATGTACATAGGTATGTTCCTTATGTGATACTGAAGGCCATCTAGGTTAGATCTACTGCAACCCCCATCTTTTATACAAGAAGTTATTTTATTACCAAAATCTGTATTCACCTTGGTTAAGCCAATTTGTATTTTATCTCAGGTTTCCATATACCTGTATGTCTCAAAATATTATTTCCTTTGAAGTTCTTAAAAAGACTTCTGAAAAAGACTATCAATTTCAGAGTAACAAATGTAAAGTTACCAGTTTTTCTGGTTTTCTGAATTATATTTATTATGTTAACATTCTCTGGTAACCCCTTGAGCTGATACATGTTTTTTAATTGCAATTGAATTCATAGGTGAATTGTTTCAATATTTGGTGCAGGAAATTATCTATTCTGCCTGGCTTGATTTTACCAAACTTTAAAAACTTTGCTTCTATCTTGGATGTTATTTAGCGTTGTACACACATTTTAAGAAGGTGTCTGGATTTTGCTGTCATTCTCCTTACAGAAGATTGAGCCTGAAAGTTTTGGGATGGCCATGCCAACATTATCTCAACTCCATTCTCACTGTGTAGCAACTTCACTGCAATTTAATTTCTCTTTTACTCTATGCTGCCAAAGAATAGTGTACATTTATTTTAATTTATATTGCTAGGTCTTAGGACCTGTCAACTGCCAGGACTCAGCTTAACTTTTGGCAATTCTCATTTTGCCCCTACTCTTTTTGACCTCTAAAACAGAGCTTTCTTGTCATACTCTGCTGCCGCCCTTCTGCCCCATCCTTTCTTGTACGTTTTTGCTCATACCTTATAAAGTGTTTAGATAAATCCATTTGCTTTTTCAACTAAAGAGGCTGCACACTTCTCAGTTATCTGTGTGAACCTGCCATATCTTCTAATACAGTAGATACTGAACATCCAAGAAGACCATGGTAAGGTAGTATAACAGAGAACTCAGTCTTAGACTTGGGAGTCATCTATGTGTAAGCCTGAATTCTTATTTTTGTTTGAAAGTGACAAAGGATGAAAAAAAAGACATGTAGTCTGTAAAATGCTGTTAGTAATGACATCATAGTATTTAAAGAAATCAATTCCTCTAGCAGAAGTGAGAGGAGAGTCCCTCCCCCTCTTCACAGGTGTAAGTCAACCTCTACAGTTAGTTCTGTAAGAACTGATTCCTAGAACTATGGGGGGTTTTGGCACAAGAATTATGAAGGACAGACAGAAATCAACATGCAACTGTGTGTGTGTGAGAGGCTCAAATATGAAGTTAAAAGAAAAAAAAAAAGTCTGTGTTCATTATTAAATCAAGCAGAAAACTATTTTCATTAAATGGTACAACTGACAGAAGAACTGCAAAATCAGAATTCTGATTTTTGCCATCTATTTTGTAGGAGTGTTTTTACAGACCTAGATTATCAAAATACTGCTTACTAATGTATTTATAGAAATTATTGACATTATTTGAAATAAAACTATGAAATTACTGTGTGCAATTTATTATGATGGCCCTAATATGAAAAAAGCCTCGAGCATCTATGGAAAGTTGTGCTAAGTGAGTTCATTATGTCCAGTTAAAATTTGCAATAAGAGACAGTCTTAATATATAGGAAAGTGAAGTAGTGATTCAGTTTGTGCTTTGCAAGTGTCACGTTGAGCTAGTTAAATGGCTGGAATGATCACTTCACCTTAAAGAGAATTGCATTTGTTGAGATTTGGGATCCTTCTTTGAATGTTACACTTACTCAAATAAGCAAGGAAAGATGATGCTCAACCATCATGAGTGTAGTACTACAATACTTTAATAATACTTCTGTATTACTTTTGTTTGGACACAAAAATGAGCAAAGATTGTAAGTACAAGTATTATTCAGAGGAAAGAAGGCTAGATAACTTCTAAATAAGAATTATAAACCAAATTAATGCTGCTACAGTAGTATAAAATATGTCTTCTTTGTCTTGGACCTGGTGTATCAATTTTTATGCTGAATGCTGTTATGTGATACACATTTAACAGCAGCTAAGGGATAATAGAATTTCAGTAGTCTTTAATGTTTCTGACTGCTTTGAATAAGAAATTAACTGTCTAAAGAGAAAATAATGTGACTTATTTTGTATCATGTGAGCCTCACCATTTCCCCTGTGAGGAAAGGACTCTCTGAACCTCTCACTCATAGAAGGGCCATTGACTCCCCTGGGTGGTGGCATCCTTTGCAGTCTGTGTTGCTCAGATGTGTAGATGAACATGCAGAAAAGACAATTGAAGTTGTGATAACATCTGACAGCTAGCAGAGAAATGTCCTTTAGAACAAGTTTTGCTTGTCTCAGATGATTAAATGGAGTCTGCCACAGAGGTGAGTTGTAGGACCTTTGCTCGTACCCTGTTCTGGCATGAGATTGCTACAGCAAAGGGTGGGTGGGGAAGGAAAATTGGTCTTCCTTGTATTTTTCCTTTCAGAAGTTTTAATTCTGTGAAAACAATTTTGGTCCTCTCTGCTCTTCACAGTTGAAAAGCATATGGTCCCACATTTGGTGGCCAGGACTAGCAACGGATTAACATCTTGGATAAATGCTACATTTTGCTATTATATCAGCAAATGCAATTAGACTTGGATATAACGAGACAAAAGATTCCTTAGCCAGAGAAAAGCACATGTTCTCTGTGAATTAAAGACCTGGTATTGATTTGTAATTATATGTATGAGACCAAATGGTTTATATATCCAATAATCTTTAAAGATTAATATCTGCCTCTAGACAAATTTAAGAAGGAAACTTAATTTGGACAAAACCCTGCTGTGGATAGTTAATACAATTAAGGGATCAATTTCTAATAAAATTTAAGGATTGGGCTGTGTGATAACCCTTTGAAATGTCTGCAGCAGCAGATTTGTAGATAGCATTTGTTCCCCAGAAAGCCACAGTCACACTCAGCTTTCTGGTAAGTGATATACCCAGATAGTCAATAAAAACTGATTGAAACAAAATTGAAATAATATAAAAAATGACTGCTATCATAATAATAGCTGTAAAACTCATCAAAATATAGGTGATAATAATAAAAGTACATTAAATATATATAATTTTAAATGTAACAGTGATATGCAGTAAGTAGACTTTTTAATATTAATTTCAAAATAAGAATTACGAATGCATGCATAGGTACATACAGTTGCTACAAATGGGTTCAACAAAGACCTTCAGTGTTACGGAATAAGACTGATATGAAATGAGGGTGGAACAAAAATGTCAGTCTGAAGTGTCTTCTCAGTCTTTCAGGACTTCATTGCTGCTTCTAAGCAACAGCAGTTTGCATGTAGTGAACTCCCTGGTGTACGCTGGCTGCCCCTGCACTCTGTGTCAATTTCCTTTGAACTCTCTCTTTCAGCAGAGTGTAAGGTCTAGCTCAATTTGATGAAGAGGAAATCACAATGACCTGTATATGACAGAATTTAAGAGCAGGACGGGGTGTTATATTTTCTTTCAGGATGTCTTTAGAGCTAAGACAGAAATACCATTTTAATGTTTTGGGTTTCATGTTGCTATCCATTTAATGGTTTACATCAGCTTTGTAAGTTCCTCATGACATTCTTTGCTAAAGGAAACATTAATTCATCAATTGTACTGCGAACAACAGCATATAGTTTTCTTAGGCAAGTCAGAAGTTCAGGCTAGTGTCAGAGATTAGCTACATTAGTCATCTGCGATGAAAAGTGTCTATTAATCTCCATGCATTAGGATTAATATGACTTAAATGCTGTAAACCTTCCTGTTTGACTGTTGGCATCATGCTGTCATCTGACAACACCTGTTTCCTCTTTAAGCTAATGAAGAAAAATCGTGGTAGATTGTTGCTTGCACAATTACGAGCTCAGTCATTCCTATTTATGTCTTAGTAAATGTGCATACTTATCACAATAAAAACCTCTTAAATATATACACATATTACATATAGTATAGTCCTGCTTATTTTTGGCAGCTGCTTTAGTAAATACCCAGAGAACCAATGAACGTTGTTCTGCACTGACATTTTATTTTTAGTTCTGTCATTGGGAGTGTGCTGTGTGGGACAGCAGGATCCAGAACTTGTACCAAGGTTACAAACAGGTATTTGGGGCACATCAAAAGGTGAATGAACATTGCATGTCTTGATACTTTGTAATTGCAACTCTTAGAAGAAGGCCAAGCACGAAGTTTGGACTGTCTTTTGAAGCCACTGGAGCTGAAGGATCATGCCTTGGAACTCAACATCAGGCTGACATCTCTGTATTTCCTGCCAGCTGCTACTTTCAGGACACAAAATTGCATTTGCCTCACCTATTCACTGAGCTTCAGATTGCAGAGGTACTTAGGTGAAACTTGTAGTTCCAAAAGTAATCCATGAGAATCTGATTTGCACACTGTTGAATCATAGTCTCATCATAGATGTTGGTTTAACTGACAGCTACCAGTATATTCACATACATTGAATACATTTGTTATTGGAGTTGAAATAAAGGCTTGCTAAGTAACAAAGTATTCCTTGAGAGTAGAAGACTGAACTGTTGTATTTTTATTGGTTTTTTAAATATCCTTTCGAGTTGGTGATGCACTGTTAGTTGTGAAGTGAGAGAATTTGGCCTAAAGATCCTGTTCTTTATGGATGTTTCCTGAATTCAGCTTGGGAACACCACGAATGCAGACATAGATGAATTGGAGGAAAGAAAGGGGTCAGGCAAATAATTCTGTACCTTTCAAGAGTAGAAACTCAGAACTGAAAGTACTGAAGTACTTAAGTATAATTTCAGGTGAATCCCTTTGAACTGAAAATAGGGATGTCTACAAGAAAAATGAAAACTATGGAAGGTACCTGGTTTGCTCCCACTGTTACCCAGCCCTGGGTGTGTGTGCTACAGATCATGCTAAGGATAAAAGCCTCTCCAATACACAGGAAAGGGTGAAAGGATTATGTGAATGTCAGTTTGGGAATTGTTATGCAATTGTTATACATTCTTAATTATTGACAGCAGAGATACTCAAAGACAGCTCTAACGTCTAGCAGCAGAACTCCCAGCTTCTGCTGGGGGGTGAATGGGCTCACGGTCAAGTTCTCCAAAATCCATCTACAGAAGCCCAGTAACTGTTGAGGGAAACAAAACCGAAACTGCTCACTGTTTTGCAAAACATAAGATATTCCCAATAGCAGGACAGAAAGGACAAATGTTGCTACTTGCCTGTCTGCTCTCCTTAGCAGTTATGCACTATGAGAGACAGATTTCCTTACTTCATGTTTGAGGATGATGGTTCCACAGGCTGGAGCACACCATAGACTGGCTGCACAGAGACTGAACTTCTTATTCACTATTAGAATCATGCTGTGGAGTTTGTGCAACCACTAATTTGTAATTCAAGGTATCTTTGGACATACTCTTGTATTAGCTAAGATTGTTAGCTTAGTAAATCACTGTATTCTGTAGTTCCCTTTCATATTTGCTGCTTCAAATAATGAGACTTTTTATGCAAATATGAATAGTTGTGGCAAAATAAAAATATTGCAAGCCCTGATAGAATTAAATATTGCAGGCATTTTTATGTCGCTGAAGAATGTATGAATAGTGATCAAATGCTTAGGGATGAAATGAAATGAAACAAAATATGGAATACTCTGCTTATATTAAAGGCTTGTTGTGTGAACTGTATTTATTACCATCTTTATACAGATACATTCTTTTGAGTACTCTCAAGGGGATTTCTTTTATTTGCACCATCTACCTTGGTTTAGTCTGAACTAAATAGAGTTTATTTAAAATGCATTCTTAGGTTTCAGCCCTACAGCCTCAAACATGACACCAAAACCAAATGATCAGTGGGACAGTCTGTGGGCATCAGCAGTATGAACTGGACTATGAGCTCTGGGAATGCATGTGAATATAATTTTTCAAAGGACATAGAGCTGATAATATACTGACATTTTATTTTTTTATTTTTATTTTATTTTTTGCTATCACAAAATGTCTTTGGCAGTTGTAATTCTTCAATTCAAAATATCACTCAGAAATTTTGAGTGATGCAGAAGATGTCCTTCTCTTTGTCCATTGACATTTTTGATATTTACATTTCCAATCAGGGTATAAACACAACACTTTCACCTGACTAAAATGCACCATTAAAATTTAAATATATGTTTATTTTGCCAATGCATAATTCACTGAATTGAGATAACACTGAACATCTACTATGAGCTAAAATCTTGGCTTGTAATTTAGAAAGGGACCTGTGTTCTGCAGATAAGTACACTGCCACCATTATTCTGTGTTTCAAATATTTCAGCTACAGGGGTTAGAATTGAAAATTGTTACAAAGCAGGAGCAGGCCAAACTGTGTATCACAAGATCCAGGTTTAGGACTCTGTTAATTTGTGTCCGTGGCATGTTAAATGTGATCCAGATTTCCTCAAATTGTGATGCTTTTAAATGTAGTAAAAAATTTTATCCTCAGAAAGTTCAAGAAATTAAATCATAAAATTAAAAGGCTGTGTAACTTTTTTAAAAAATATTTTTTATAATAATCTAATATTTTTTTGCTATTGTTCTACACTGAATTGTAATTTGCATTTTTTGTCATTCACATGCATTTTTACACTACTTTTATTGTTGCAAGGAACAAGAAATATTTTAAATTATTGCCTATTTGAACATAAAAGTAGCTGTATGGGACTGGACCAAAAATCTATCTCTTTATCTGGTATCCTACCTGTTTTTAAAAGAAACCCACATAAGAGTTTTAAAGCAGGGCTGAAATTCCCAGTGCTTTTGACAGCTTACAGCCATATGCTGCCAGGCAATTCCTGAGCCAGATGTTCTTCTAATGTGTTTAGTTCATGGATTTCTTTTCTGCAAACATGTCTGGTCTTGCCAAAAACCTGTATAAGCTTTTAGCTTCCCCAGCATCTTGTGGCAAGCAATTCCACTGTGTAATGATACATTTTGTGAAATGCTACCACTCTCTGTTTTGAACAAGTTTTTTCCTTGTAATTATAGTTGCTTCCCCTTAGTTCTGGTACTGGAAGAGACAGTGAACAATCTGTTGATAAAATGCTTTTTTTCCCCTTCAAAGTTTGCATCTTACTAATTTAGGCCCCAGTCTTCACCTGCATGCCACCTTCTCTGCCCCCTTTGGGGCTTGGGTATTTTCTTGGTGTTTTTTTTTTTTTTTTTTTTTGTGGTGTTTTTTTTTATTTTATTTTTTTAATTATTATTTTTTATTGATCCTATAATTACAGTAGCTGGCAGTAAAATCTCTAAGTTACTAGTATGAAGAAGGTATACAAAACTAAGCCTTGAACTAGAAACAGTATTTAAATGGATTAAATCAGAATATTGTTTAAACATAAACATGGCTGCCACTGTATTTTGTTTGGATGCTGGGGGCAATCAGCCTCTTAACAGAAAAACTGAAACTGATCTGACTGTACACTTTACACCAATACTTATTTTATTATTAACATGCATTATTTACTTCAGTAAGATTATGTTAGGCCAAAGGGTTTGTCATGTAACTTGGGTCACATACACCAAGTATAAATGCCATTGGTACATTTGTAAGTATATTCCCAGAATTCTTCTGTGTTTTGCTATATGCTTATAAT